>LQNS02278143.1:11859627-11870458 GCA_001587735.2 Parhyale hawaiensis | reverse complement strand
ATGCGTGGAAAGCAGCTGGTAACCGATATTTTTGTAAGGAGTCTACAGTTTTACTTATTTTCTTGGTTAGGATCAAGGGACAGCTAAGGAGGGGCCACCTCAGCAAGAGAAGCCACCAATGAGAGTTGCCTACACCCCGTGGGAAGTTCTCTGAGGAAATTCGCGGTGACGTCATCAGAGCAGTGACGAATAAGCATATGTAGGAGGGGATGTTTTTGCGATAGAAATGGTTGCATTGGACGATGCGGGTTGAGGGGGTTGAACCCGACCTGTCGGGGGTTTAACCCGTTGGAACGGAATGAGTGAGTTTTTGAGGTTGGAGGGCTGACAGGCAGTCGCCCTCCAGCTCGTTCCGCTAGCCTCTATTTATATACACTTAATAGAGTGCATTAGCGCTGTCATGGCCTCATTTGCCATGACCATTCATCACCCTGTAATGAATTGTAACTGAGTCATCTTGTGTGTCTACAACCGTCACTGTGATTACAAAAATACAAAAAATGAATAACCAATAATGAGTCGTCAATGAAGCCTTTTTACGTAAATTTAAGAAGCTATATTTCGGAACAAAATAACTCTTCAATAGATCTTCCAAAAAATCATCAACAGCAGCAACATCAACACGACAATCATTCAGGTCTCTTTCAAAGAGTCGCGTTGTAGGTACGTCGTTGGAGCTGTTCAAGTACTTGAATGTTTCTATTAGTTGCCCCCTGAGTCGTCTTTCCTGGAGAGAGATCAAACCCAGTTCGTTTAGGCGACATTCACACGACTTGTTTCGCAGCTGAGGTATCAATTTCATTGCTCTGCGTTGGACTCTTTCCATGTTATCGATATCTTTGCACAGATGTGGCGACCAGAATTGAACAGCAAACTCTAGGTGTGGCCGCCCTAATGCCTTGTACAGGGGAACGATGATGTCCTTAGACTTGTGTTCAAAATTTCTGGTGATGAATCCGAGTACTCTGCTTGCCATTTTCACACCCATGTCAAATTGCTGACTGTGCTGTAGTTTGCTTGTAAGAGTGATTCCCAAGTCACGTTGTTGGGTGACAGGAGCCAATTCCTTCTCATTCATTTTCATTCCTTCCCCTTCATTTCGATGGAGTTGAAGGGTTCACGAGCCCTACGTGCATACTGAGCATTTTTCGTCATTAAAGCTCGTCTGGCATGTTGCGCTCCATTCCATGAGGTGGTCAAGGTCTTGTTTGAGCTCGGCTGTTTTTGTGGCAGGATGAGATAGTTTTGTATCATCCGCAAATTTAGTGATTTTAGTCCGGATGTTGAGATCCAGATCATTGATGCAAATTGAGAACAGAAGTGCGCCAAGCATGCTACCTTGTGGAACCCCTGATGATACCTGCGTCCAGTCGCTCGTTTCTCTTCGAGCTTCATTCGCTACTGCCGACCCGTAAGCCATCCCACGATCCATCGTAAGTAGTCTCCCTGGATACCATGGGCTTCAATTTTTTTCATTCGCCGTTGATGGGGTACTTTATCAAAAGCCTTTTGTAAGTCTAGATACACAAGGTCTACACCATTTTCTTCATCTTGAATATCTGTAACTTTTGAGAAAAAGTCCAGAAGATTTGTTAAGCAGCTTCTCCACCTCGGAAGCCATGCTGAGAGTGGGATATGAGCTGATGCATCCTCAGGTGGTGAGTGATGCGCTTTTTCAGGAGGCGTTCGATAGTTTTGCTGTCCACCAATGTAAGAATGATTGGTCGATAATTGCTGGGGCTTTTCTTGTCCCCCTTCTTATGTATCGGCATCAAGTAAGCTAGCCTCCAATGCTGTGGAACTTTTCCCGTTATCAGAGACCGATTAAATATTTCGAGCAGTAACTTCACGATGACTGGAGCCATTTCTCGTGGTACACGGGGAGTAAGATTATCTGGGCCAGTGGATTTGTACACACTCAGGTGGATCAGTGCTTGAAGGTTCTCGATCTCCGAGAATACACATGTGTTTATAGGAGCAACTTGCATCGGTGCTGGTTCAGGAATATTTGGAAACATTTTCAATAATAAATACAGAGGTGAAATAGTCGTTCGGTATTCTGGCTTCGTCGCTTAGGTTATTGGTGATTACACCGCCAGGTCTTTTGAGCGGACCTATGGTTTTTTTTATTATTATTGTTATTATTCTTTCATTTACATATTTATAGAATACCTTTTGGTTGCGTTTTGCCATAGTGGTAACGGATACTTCTTTTTCCCTTAATTTTTTGTGGTCCTGACTATTTTCTTTACATCAGGACATGTCCATATGTGACTGGTCCTGTTCTCCTCTGTTAGATTACGCTTCCAAGCTTTGTAACGCACTTGTCGCCTCGCAGTGCAGCATTTGACTGTCCGGTTCATCCAGAGAGGATCATTACTGATACTAACTCGTTTATTTGAAATGTATCGTTCAGCTGCTCTCAGGATGCTCGTCTTCAAAATGTGTGATCGAGCATTGTTCAACACTGGCGTCTCTCATCGGGATATCGAAGTCAGTTGTTCCTATTTCAGTTGCCATTCCCTGAAAATTCGCTCGTCGATAGTCTGGCAGCTTGAGACGACTCGCATTAGCGGTGAATTCTTGTGAGTTTTGAGCGAAAATTCAATCAAATTATTGTGGTCTCCACGCCGGTCTAGGATGGCGAGGTCAACAATTTCACAATCAGGAGGGGAGAGAACCAGATCTAGAATAGTACTGTATCTCGTAGGTTCATTAACGTGCTGGGTCAGGTGGTGGTGGCTTAGGTGTTCGAGCAGTTTGCTGCCTGGGGCTGGGCTGAGCTAGGTGCTCCATTCAATGTGGGGGAGGTTGAAATCTGTCATTAGAATTGTTTCTTTCGGAGTATTCAGCGCATTTTCGATCTTGTTGTAAAGTGCTGTGCCAGTTTCGGCCGAACTGCGAGGGTTCCTATAGGCAAGCATAATATTTAACGACTGACGAATGCCGATATGAGCCTGGGTAGTGATAAATTCATATTTCTTAGTTGCTGCAAAACCTTTACAGAGGAGATGAGGTGTTCCTTGATATATATGATTGGACCCCCTCCTCTGCCAGTTTCTGTGGGTCGGTCAATAATAAACGGTTTGTAAACTTCCAATGCGACCTCTGCTTCCACATTCTTGTTTGAAAGGTTGATCCATGTTTCAATGAGAGCGATAACATCATACGTAAGAGTGGCTGCTATAGCTAGCAGTTCATCCATCTTGTTTGTTATGCTCTGAACCTTGCCAAATAAAAATTTAACCCCGGTGTTTGCATTGATTGTCTGAGTCAGTGGTATGTTTGAAGTATCTGATTGCTGAGAAAAAATTGTGTGTAAGATCAGTACGAGTATTTTCTGCTGCCAGAGCGTTTGTCTAAAGTTGAGCAGGGGAAATGTTTTGTATTTCGGCTTGTCATTTTTGTCAAATTATATTTTCATGTTTTCAAACTCATAACGTTTCCTGTCAATTGACGCGTGCAGGTGTCAGAAGCAATGATCGATTGTCAAAAGCGGCTACATTTGTGTCAAACGCGAAGGAGAAAAGGTATCTATGTTTAGCTCTTGTGGCAGGAACGCTTAAACAAAAATTAAATTTTCATTCATATATTTCAGTGAATGCTAATTTCTTGGGTAATGGGAGCCCTAATTTAAAGAAATGCACATGGAGGGTAGATGAGCTCCAAGGAGCCAACGGCAACCAGAGAGAAGATCCCCTGGCTGTAGCCATAGCCGTGTGCTCGGTTTTCTCAGTCAGCTCCTCTCCCTACTTCTCGATGGCACAATCGGGACCCTTCTTCAATTTTCTTTTTTTATTCTGTGCTAATCCGGTGCTGAGCGTCTGGGCCATGGAAGGTTGGTGGAGGCACCCACAAATCCATTGTGACTGTTGTCCCCATGGCTGAACAGCGTAATAGGTAAACTCATGGCTTGACCATTTTGAGACGATTCTGCGCATCTCCTCGTGAGACGTCAGGTGGAGAGAAGAACGTCGGTGTTGCATAAGTCTCAATAGTGTTTTTTTTATTCATTTATGCCAATTTTTCCGCTACCATGGGCTGATAATTGATGTTCGGCTATTTTGAACACGGAAAAAATAACTTGGTGAAGCTTCTTCTTTTTCCTAAAGCTCCGGAGTAGCGAAAGAAGTGGGTTTTGGCAGCAAAAAAGTATACTAAATTTTCGCTCTCACCAGTGACATCTTCTGTGCTTCAAACATTTTTTCGCCGCTGGAAAATGATAATAAATTACGTAGTAATTGGCAGTAATTCAGGATTCCCTCAAAATTTTTCCCTGTCAAAACGAAAAAAAAAAAAAAAAACAATTTTCTCTTAGAGAAGTCATTAAACTTGAAACAAAATCTTTCTTGTTAAACTTTGAATGCATGTGTAGCTAAGTTACTCTAATAATTACGATTTTCTCAGAAAGTCGAAAGAAAATGCTGTGTCGACAGGGAAACTGTTTAATCACATGAAGTACCGCCTTCAAACGAGTAATATATGACGCTTGAACTAGTAAAAAACAGTTCTCCGTTTGTCTATTTGCAGCTAGCTTTGACGAGAAAAGCTCTTTAAAATACAAATTTCACAAGTAGAGTTTACAAATTTGGAAATAAATTACTTCTAGAGCGATTAATACTACCCCGATAATACGCACGCAACTGTAATTTTTTCCCATGCAAGCCACGTTCTTCCGCGGTAATTTTTCATGGTGAAGTGTACTAGTGTGTAAAATGAAGTATGATGATTACAAAATAAGCCGTATAAGTACATAGGAAGCCGTGGCTATGTTGCTGTAGTAGATTTTTTTCTCCTGTCAACATATTCGCTTGACATTCAATTGCCTTATTTCAAGCAAACGGATTTTTGCATCGTACAATTAACAGCTGTGATAGTGTAGAAATGATTACACTTCTCGGCTGTTCATGGGTGCCCAGGCTCATCGTATTTATTAAGCAAGTAACAGGTATGAACTAATTAACACTGTTTGCTATCTATCTCTCCACCTGACGACACAGGAGTGGGCGGGTCTTATCACCTACCTGCGCGTGAGTTAACCTGTTCGTTGTTCAGCCATGGTTGCACCCCCATAACCTAGCGAACATGGGGTATATGAGCTTCGCTCGGTATAGTGGACCTAGTGGACCGTACTTATGCATCATCTGATCATTCGTAAATGGAATTTTTCTATTATCATGTCTTTTCTCTTTTTATCTTCATTTCTATTCAACTTCTTTGTGGCATGTGGTACGTAACTCGGGATCAGATCGGGCTGGGGGGGGGGTCTAATTTATTGCAATATGAGAGGACTACATGTGGACCTCACGGAGCTTAGTTTTGTATATCATGGTAACGGTGTTGTGTGCTGTTCCCAGACACTGGTTTCGGGCAGGACGCACGCCACAGAGCTTGCCCTGAGAGGTTTTCAATTCCCTCCTGCTGGCCACTGCGATTAGGGCCTGAATTTCGAGGAATGGCAGTTTATGTCCGGAATGGTTTCAGCGCATGCTGGCAGTCAGCATACGAATGCGTCTGCCATGAGATTATGGTTATTAGGGTGTTTTGCCGTCTGAATAATTTTTATATATTCCCCCTGTATTGGAGCCCTACAACTGATGGTTCTCTGTATGACTGTTTGCTGATAACGATGGTTTCCATCCAGAGTACGGATCGTCAGTCAGCGTTTAGTATTGGGGGGTGTTAATGCGCAACACTGGGACTGGTTGGGATCTGTCACCAACTGACGGCCATGGCGAGGCTGCGCTGGATTTTAGCACCTTATCTAGTTGTATGCAGCTTGTCCGTGCGTCGACGCATATTGCTGGCAACTGTCTCGACTTCGTAATGGCTGATGTCCCTGACTTGGTGACTGTGTCAGCTAACTCCCCTATTAGCAATTCAGACAACTCACATCCTGTTTTATCCTTGGACCGGAACCAGATTGTTCCTGTGGCAGACTCCAAAAGAGTGGTGTTCATTAAGATCAGAGCTAACTAGGATGATATTACTGGAGCAGTAGTGGCGCTACCTTGGCGCCAGATCATTTGAAGTGAAGATCATATCTCGGAATATACCGACTTGACTGTGTTAGTTTTGGAAAGGCTTTTCACAAAGAGAACTCTTCTCGTGAGGTCCCGAGACAAAGCGTTGTTTGATGATCAGTGTTGGTTAGCTTTAGAAACTAAGCGTATGTAGATCGTAGAGCCAAGGTTAGGCATATGTATGAGAAGGCACAGCATAGTCAGAGGCAGTGTTCCAGGGAATCTCTGCTGAGGATTGACCATCCGCATCGTTCGTGGAGTGAACTAAAGGGTTCAGTTTTCGGTTCTGGACCTTCGTTACAATCCCTTATTGGCCCCTGTGGTGGTATCACTACTAATCCCTTGGCTACGGCGAAACTCTTATCGCCTTATTTTGACGGAAAGTAGAGGAGAGATGTGTTGTTATGTCCTTATGGATGTCACCCTGAACCTCGTTTAACCTCTTAGGCGTTCAGGTCTGGTACTATCAGTGTGCTGCATGAGGGTCTTGATCCTTATGAAGGTGTGGACCCGGTGGGAATGTTTCCTCTGTTTATAAGCACCTTGCTGGCGTTCTCGCCCTTAGGCATGGATAGATCTTCCGGCGCCTGATACGGTTATGAAATTTTCCCCGTTGTTGGCGTACTAGGAATACTTCTTCTCTTCCCAAGGGTCCAGCATTGCGCCATGTCGTCAACTATCGACCTATTACGCCAATTTCTCGAAGGTGTTTGAAAAATTAGTTGCTTCTAAGCTTGAGGCTACGCGTTTACTGCCTCCTCGTCAGTTTGCGTACAGAACTGGTGTGGGTTGCTGTGACGCACTATTGTCGGTGTCACACCATTTGCAGTCTGCGCTGGCTTGTGGGTCTGAGGCACGCGGCGTACATTTGGACTTTAGCGTGGCGTTTTACAGGGTCAACCACAGGCGTCTCTAGTACAAGTTGTAGTCGTTTGGTGTAGGTGGTAGGGTTCTGTCCATCATTTCTGCTTTTGTTTCTGAGTGAAAGCAGAGAGTGTCTGTTGACGGTTTTTTGAGGCCCTCAGTCGTGGTGGAGTCTGGCGTTCCTCGGGGTAGCGTACTTAGCCTGCTGCTGTTCGTTCTGTATACAAGTGGCATGCTTTCTTCGCTTGAGAACCCGATGATCAACTATGCTGACGATTAGGGATAGAGCAAACGGTACTTGTTGCTCAATGGCCACTTTCCTTGAGAATTTGACCTGCAACAGTACCTAACTTGAAAACGTAGCTTCTTCGTAGACGTCCTGACGAATCTCAGGGGCCTCGTTGCCAGTTGTAATATATTAAATTTCTTGTGCGTCCGTGAGCTCTAGTTGAGTTTGTCGCCGTACTTGGTTGTGAGAGTCAACTTCAATGCCGAGTAATGTTATCAGGCCACAGTGCTGGTTGGTGAAGGAATGTCGTTAAGATCTTGTTGTTTACTTGCATCTTATTATACAAGACTTAAAATACGATCCAATAATAAGTAGCAACATTCTATTTGATAGATGCAGACAACAAAATACAAGGTTTACATCTGATTAAGTACTAAAACAGAATGTAGTGAACGACGTTGGTACAGTAAAGCTAAGTACTGAATAAGCTGACGCTTGATAGTACAAGCGCTTTAAATATCTATGATTGCCAGCTTCATTTAGACGGTTGCTTCCGTCAGAATAGAGCCGGAAGTCCGCTAGCATATTACTGTACGTTGATGAGAATAACAAATATCTCCGAAACTCAGGTTAGAGGTTTGAAAGACAGCTTTTACTGATAATGGTTCCGACCGGAAGGTCCCTAAATATTTTGGCTATCACTCAAAAAGCAATGCTGGTAAACAAGTACATTTTGCATGGTTTCATAAACGACCTTTTAAGTTCTTTATCTAAGAGACTCTGACCTGGAGACAGCGGTGGTAACATCCTACAAAACGAACAGAATGATACAAAGAATGCATCTCTACATTTGAATGTTAAGGTTAAGACATTGCAATGTTGTACGTGCGAAACGCATGCATAACACACCCTCCTCTTATACATTGCACACAGCCTATGGTTTACACTGATACTTTACAACTTGTTTTCGTTCTCGCGAAGAACATCTCATGGGTACAGAAGTCGGAGGAACAATGTTATCGGTACACGAACTTGTACTCAAAAAATAAGGAGGAACTTTCGAGATGGCTGGCGTAGTTTTTTTCTTGCACTGAAACGCTAGAAGATACTGTACGAGGCAAAATTTGCTTGAGGTGTGCTTTCAAAGTTTTATCAATGTCTTTAACATATACCTCATGTGTATTGACACCAAGTATTTTTGTTATTACAGCTTCGAACCACTTGTTGCCATCTCATAAGTTAGGTGCTAGTACATCATCATCACCAACAAACTTAGGTTGTTTCCTAGCGTTCAAAGGTTTCAAACGTTCCTTAACAGTAATGTACAATCGACCATTAAGAGCTACAGACGGAGCTATGCCAGTTGTACAATGCGGTGTGTTTCGGTCATGCAGAACATTGTTTGCTAATTGTGCACTCAAGTTACCTTGTGTATTACGCTTTAATAGGTTGTTCATTACTCCTACAGCTCGTTCGGCCTGGCTGTTAGAAAATGGACAAATTGCTGCTGACGTCATATGACGAATTCCATTATTATTAAGAAATATTTGAAACTCTTTAGACGTAGAGCTGCTTAAACTTTCGGACACAATACTGTCTGTTAGGCTATTACTACTGAAAATTGTACGTAATGCGGTGATGGTATCTGCACTTAAGACTAAAGCTGTTACTTCACACTCTATGTACTTAGTTAGTGCATCAATTACAACGAGAAATACTTTGTTCTTTTCAAAGAAGGGATTTATGTATAAACGACATCATTTATTTTCAGGAGTTGGTCACTGATCTTTAGTGGCTTGAGTAGTAAGCGTAGGGTTTTGTTGACAAACAGAACATGTGTTTACAATATTTTCTATGTCGTTGTCAATCTTTGGATACCATACAAGAGAACGCGCAATAGACTTCATTACAAGAATTCCTGGATGGTTTTTGTGCAGTTGTACCAGTACTTTATCTCTATGCGCAGTAGGAACAACAACTCTGTTACGCCACATGACACAACCGTCTAATAAGGGTAATTCATCTTTCAACTTAACATATGCACTAAGAAATGACTCAACCTTACAGGGGAAACTATTTAGTACATTTTGTCGTAACTTAGATAAATCTTTCTCTTTATCTGTGTACCGTTTGATGTCTTTAGAATCGAGGTTATGCTTCTCTCGTTTATTTACAAGAAATACAATTTCTGCAGGTTCAGTGACATCAACTGTTTCTTTTAAGGGAAGTCTGCTTAGACAGTCGCTGTTGACAATTTTGTCACTAGGAACGTATTCCAATTCATAGTTGAATTGTGTAAGCCTTAAGGCCCATCTTTGCATCCTAGCAGAACAATTTACAGTTACACTTTGCTTAGGTCCTAGCAATTTCAACAGAGGTTTATGATCGACTCGTATTTTAAAGGATTGACCTAGGAGGAATTCGCGGAATCTTGTACAACCAAATAGTACTGCATTAGCTTCTTTGTCTATTTGTGCATAATTTCTCTCGGCTGCATTTAGCATTCGCGAAACGAACTGTACTGTGAGCCATTTACCGTTGTGCAATTGTAAAAGGACGGCCGCGCAACCATAACTAGAACTGTCAGTTTCTAGTACAGTAGGTAAGGCAGGATAAAAAGTTTCAGCACTATATTACCTCTAAATAAGTCTTCAATCTTTTGGAAACAACTCTCTTGTTCTTTGTCCCACGAGAAAGTTGCATTTTAAGCGAGCAGTGCGTACAGTGGAGCAAACACAGTACTGAAATTTTTAATGAACCTGGATAAAATTACACAAGCCCACAAATCTTTGTACTTCTTTTACGTTGGTTGGTGCTGGAGCATCAATAATTGCTCTTATTTTCTCTGGACTGGGTCTGGCACCATTACTGTCGAAAATGTGCCCTAGGTAGGTTACAGACGACGTGAATAATATGTTTTTCTGACCATTAACTTTGACTCCTGCTTTACTTAGTGCATAAAGAACTTTATCGAGAATTAGCACATGCTGTTGTTCATTACTGCTCATTATAAGGATATCATCCTGGTACACAATTACATTACTGATGCCAGCAAGAAGCTGTGAGACAAACGACTGAAATATGGCAGGCGAGCTGCTTTCTCCAAAGGGAAGATAATTCATTCGAAATAAGCAGTGGTATTTATGGTCGTATAAGTTTTCGAATCTTCATGCAAGGGCTGTTGCATGTAGGCATTTTCAACGTCTGATTTAGTAAATACCTTAGCATTTCCTGCTTCACTTAAAACGTACTCAATGCTAGGAATAGGATGCGTAAAAAGCTTAGATACTTTGTTGATCGTAAGAGAATAATCTCCTCAAATCCAAATTTTCCTAGCGCTATTTAATACGTTATTTGTTGGACAAGCCCATTCACTGTAAGATACCTTAGATATAATGCCATTATCTTGCAGTCTTGCAAGTTCTTCTTTGACAAGAAGTCTGTATCTATGAGGCACTGAACGGGACTTACAAAAAATTGAAATTGCGTCAGTATTAAGATGAAGCTTTATTTTAAACTTCACGTTCGGCCTGTAGTGAGGACTTAAGAAAGATTTGTTCTTATTGAACACAGAAGAAAATAAATAATAAATAAAATAAAAATAATTTATTTTTCTCATAAGGTACCGTGGCCAACAAGATTAGGACACAGCGCCTGAGGTTTTCATGATTAAAACTAACTTAAGAATAATACTAAACACTAGCATCAGAGAGTT
>LQNS02278143.1:11803200-11813284 GCA_001587735.2 Parhyale hawaiensis | reverse complement strand
CAAATACTAATATTAGATGTTCTCAGATAGCTTCAGCCGCAGAGAAAGTCGTATTACACTCATTTCATATGAAACTTCGATCGGAAAAGCAGATTGTACTCAATTAAAAGCCCTAAATATTGTATTAGCTTTCCACTAAAAGCTTGTTAAATCTCCAAAGTTATATGAAAAGTCTGAGAAACTGGAACGACGGATGACAAAAGTTGTATTATATTTTGTGTGATGGGGTTCGTTGATTCTGAAGAAAATAACATAGATCCTCATTATTAACAACGGCCAGCAAAACTTATTGACAACTTAAGGAAAGTGGGGGTAATATACTCAGGACGTTTATTTATTTGATTTTTACATCCTGACCTTTATTGCTACCCCGAAAATTTGTTTGATACCAATGAGGGATTGATTTCATCTGTACAAAGCCAACAATATTGAAAGCAGATAACAAGGAATACAACTGGTATATAATTATGGTCTCTCTCGCCAGGCAAGATGGGACCAATCACTAGAAAATATCGATCGTAAAATCACTTTTTTCCTGAAGAAAAAGAGTTATCCAAGGATCTACGGTGTTGAATTTCATTTTTAGTCTCGTAGTTTCAAATTCTATTCTATGTCTCTTTTTTCTTTCATTGTTTCTAACTACACACAGAAAAAGTGCTGTTTGCCATTAAGCAAAATTAGTTAACTGTAAACTACCTTGTCGTTTGAATTTGCGTCAATGCACATTGTCGCTTAGATTGTGATGAACACGAGCGTTGTGATGAACAACAGTGTCGTTTACGATTAATTATTATTGCTTTGTAGCTAAATTATTACTTCGTTAGTGATAAGAAACAAGGTGTTTTTTATCGTAACGAACATACTTCTCTGCATGTATAAGGTTGTTCTAAAATGCCCTTCAGATTCTGAAATAATACCTAAAGAAGTTTATGCATTTATAATTACAATATCAGAGAAGATACAACCAACATACTCCACAAGTGATTTAATGTTTATAACGATAAAATATGATTTTGGGAATTAATAAAAAATCAGTTACCGTTGATACGTCACAGCGAATGTAATTTCTGAATTCAGTGGCCCAAAATGCGTCTATGAACTACAAAAATTCCAATGAAACAAACATGTGTCACATTGCGTTAATTGTCGAAAATGTCAAGCTCTGCGTGGTTGTAACAGCAAAAATGTATAAAATTATTGTCATTTTTTTCAGTTATCTTAATATTTTTTTGATAGGCTGGATATTTCATTGAAACAAATGTTTTCAGACTGATTGCCTCTAACAGTTTTTCATAATCAGTACATATGAGAGTAGTGAAACTTCAGGATTACTAAACTAACTTCTTGCCACCAAAATATACCTGGAAACTATAGAGAATTGAAAAATTTCAGGATAACTAAACTAGCCTTTACCTCCCAACAATACTTGAAAAGAAAGGACTGATGTCTGTTTCGTTTTGTATCTAAAAGTCCGTTTATCAATCTGGAAAATTATATTCAAGCTATCTCATTATCATTAACCTGCTTAACTAACGATGCAGCAGCTGTCGTTACAGAGTACTATAGTCAGCATCAGGTAAACTATAAATATATTGAACTAAAGCTATTATCATAAAATAAATATACGATTGTCGACGAATTTCATAAAAAAAAACTTAACGTTTCGGGAATTTAATTTCCCATCTTCAGAAGCTTAAAATTGATAACTGACAAAGGATGAATAATAATAAAAATGTTTATTTTGGCAAGACCTAAAATTGAGTAAGTGTTTGCATGAGGGGACCTAAAAAGCAAATGACTGCAGTGCGCAACGAGGGTCTTTATATAAGCGTCAGTCGGTATGGGAAGCGGAGGTAAACTATGTACATGGACACAATTAATGAATACGCAGTCTACCTGTCTCACCTTTGCTTCCCATGAAGGCGTAGAGGTCCGGCCAAGAAGGAGGTCCCCTGTACAGGTCAGACCCTGGCCACATGCTACGACACTCAGCTCGGGCGTCGTCCATGTTCAGCTCGGTGTCGGTGGCTATGAAGATGCAGCCCACTTGCTCCACGGAAACGAAGGGATCAGGACAGCAGCAGGAAGTTCTTCCGCAGGCATCCAGGTGGGAGGCTATAAGTGAAGATAGTATTGATTAACTGTTCACAAATTTTGTTTGCCAATATAAGTGCAAATCTATCAGCAATTCTTAGGAGTGCCGTATGATAAAATGTATATGTTCAGTAAATAACGAGCAAAATGCATATATCATTTCATCAAGTTATTTTCACGCTGTATCTCAGACACGAGCAATAATCTGGCTGCCAGAGAGGTCGACCATGTTTTGATTGAATAATATTTTTTCTGACAGTCTATAATGTAAATAATGCCACCTGGGTGGGTGTGGAGCTCTCAACCTTGAGCAATTTAAAAAAAAAATCGTAAAAATCCAGTATCAAATATGGCCGCCGTTTAGCATCAACAAAAGTTGACGCATCCATAACGTTGTTGATATCTCTAATAGAAACTTCATTTTGGCATCTTTACCTAAGTTGTCAGGCTCAAGAATAGTAGTAAGAAGGTTATTATATCAAGTAATTGTACCTAAGTAGCTAAAATATTATAAATTTCACATTTTTTCACTTTGTAGCCATCCAGAACCTACATACACAACTAGTATTTTTTTCAAAACTATCACTAGATATTGGATACGGTAGGTATGCGGCCACTGAGAACTCATTATCAACATGCATCAAATGTTTTGATTGAAAGATCAAGGTTTGATTTATTGAGCACAGTAGTATTAACATTTACATTTCAATCGAAGAGAATGTGTAGGTTAACATCGGTTCAACGGAAAACTTCATGTTCTCGCAGAAAGCCTCGCCTTCTCATATACAGAAAGCGCTGCATGGGAGACTGACATTTTGGTAACTACTACGTTGTGTTCTGTAGTATTTCTGCTTGACGTCCGTTTCTTGGCGTCTTGACCGTCTATTTGATGTGACATGAAGGTCAGGTGGATGGAGATCCAATGCGTGTGGCCAGATAGATACCTGTGGCTGAACTTAAAATGTTCTTTTCTTGCAGTTTTGTCAGTAGCGGTAATGACGACAGCTGTGGGACAGAAGCTCGTCCCAGGATGATTTTCTTGATCCATGTTTTTGGTGAGTTTCAGTGAGTGACTGGTAGCTTCTTGAACCAAAACATACAAGGAGAAATATCACAAACTTGCTTTCAGCGACTGGTGTCAATGGGTGTCCATGCGAGATCAGACCCAATTGATCTAGTACCCAATAGTCTGGCTTTTGAACACCTTCAGGCCTGTGATCGTGCCCATGCCGTGAGACATTGGTACAGTGTGGCATCCATCGAGAGCATGGGCGGCCAACCCATCTGGTATGATTTGTTTGCAGGTCTCCACAGATGCATTCATGTCCTAAAAGCATCTCCATTCAATAACGGAAATCATGAATACTGTGCAAGAGACCTCACTTCTCATCCACTAATAAAGCAGATCCAGAAATGCATCAGATCATCCGCCACAACCTGGACAGTTTCTTTAGTAACTCAGGAGACCTGCTCCATTATAATAGTGTCATGCAGGTTCATCCTGGCTTGTATACTTATCACCTCGTTTCATTATTTACCCACAGTCCTGTTCATATTGAATGGGATCCTTGCTGGCTGTTACAAATAACAGTTTTCCCTAAAATGAATTCTATGGACATGAATCTTTAGTTCATTACCATTGATGTCAATCAGCTGAGCTTTGGTCTTTGACTCAGTCAGAACAACGAACTCTACTGGAAGACAAGTCGTGTTGGTCAGCCTGTACAGTATACTTTGTAGATTTATTCTCCCTAGACGATATTATTGTTTCTTTTGTGCTGCTCTTAGTATAAAATCAAGCATCAGCAACAACTCAGCCTGCCTCAATCGTTTGTGAATGTCAGAATGAGCATCCGAACTTTTTTTAGGTAGTTTTGATAAACTGAGCCACTTGCTAGCCATGGAGTGACCCATAGAATGGCACATTCATTCATTCAGTACAATGGCACCCAGTGGCCTGGGCTGTGTCCTCTGATAGATTTCCACTCTACAAGCAGTAGCCCCTATTGCTTAGAGTTGGCCAAGCGCGTCTCCATGGTCGCTAAGCATGCAGTTAACATAAGCAACAATTCATACAATGTAAAATTTTACTGTTCGAGTTCTCTTGAGGTGTTATCTCATTGCTCTCGCATAAATCATTCCCATGTCAACGGTCTGGTCCTCGTCAACCTTAATGTGTTTGCGAGTTGTCACCATGGAGTGAATCAGTTTTGTTATGGGTTGATAGAAGCCCTCTGGCGAACTTTTTATAACTTTCTCCGTTTGTTGCCAACCATATAAGCTTGATTACGTTGACAGATATACGCTTGGTCATCTGAGCAGTGACTGCATTTACAAGCCTATCAGAAAGTTCTCTTAGGTCGAGAGGGTCAACAGATAGCGCAATTTTGTTATGTGGAGATTCCTCCTGTCTCTTCGATTAAGCTCCGTTTGCCTTGATGAGTTGAAGAAAATAATACCTATTGTAACATGAGCTGTCGTGGTACCTGGGCCTCGGGGTGTGCATAGCCGTACCTTACGGGGTGCGTACTGTAGCTAGTGTGCGACCTATCTTCATCTCAGCGAGACAGGCGCTATCGAGTCAGTTGGTGGGGTCTGTTGGAGCAGTTTGTCAGGAATCATAGAGCGCGCATGTTGTCTGCGCTACAGCCTGTTCCAGCCCGTAAGGAAGCGTTCACGTGTCTCCTGCAGACTCAGTTGCAGTTGTGCCGATCAGCTAGCAGCAGTGAGTTTATGTATCGCTGCTTAGTGTTGTCATCAATCGGTCCCACTACGGACAACTCAGCTCCCACGTACGTTTAAGGCCGATTCCTCAACAATTTTAAAACCCTTGAGCTGCATATGCTCCTTGGGGGAGTGGATTATTTTAAAGGCCTTGAGCACCAGATTTGGCGCTCCTTGGTGACGTCAGTTATAGGAAGCGGGACGGGAGCTTGTCATCTATATAAGTCTTGTATTTTATCACCGCTTCACTTGTCATTTAGACTATTGCAGCTACCCTGGCTACCCTTGACCTTGACCGGCCCAGAGGGGTCGATTTGCGAAACGAAGACCGTGACGGGGGACAGATCGACCTGGGCACCGCTCATCATCTCCAGTGCGAAGAGTGAAGCCGCCATGGAGTAGCCAACCTGCCCGTCTCCAGCTGGTGACCCGGGGGGCGCCTCTCCCAGCGCATCAAACCGGCTGCAGGATTGCTCAGAGTGAGTATGGCTAGGTACTTGCAACTTAGTCGGGGTATCACGGCAGCCTGTTAGCTAGTTACGACCTGACCCGATATGTTCAAACACTCGGCCAGTATATTAGGCCATCGTGCGTTATTAACAGTTCCAGTAGGCTATCTTTTGCATTGTCAAACTCTCAGCCATTATATGAGGCCATTGTGCATTACTAACAGTTCCAGTAGGCTATCTTATGCATAGTCAAACTCTCGGCCAGTATATTATGCCATTGTGCATTAGTAACAGTTCCAGTAGGCAATCTTGTGCATAGTCAAACGCTCGGCCAGTATCCTGGGCCATTGTACATAGCGACTTTGGGCCTTTAAGCCTAATAGTTTATATCGCTGTACATCGTAACACAACTCTCCAAGTAAAGTAACCTTGCGATTTCGTACCGGAGTGTTTGGTGTAGTGGTATCACTTAGCAATACCCTAGTCTAGTTTACCTACTATGGTGGTATTTCATAATATACTAGAACCGCGTTATAGGCCTCTGATCCATTAGACGTGAGCGTTGGACTCGCTAAGTTGGATTAAGAGTCAAAGCCCTTTTCTAGCGTAGGTTTGATTAGTTACCACTAGTACTTCATACTTTATACTTCATAATATACTAGAACAGTGGTATAGGCCTCTGATCCATTAGGCATGAGCGTTGGACTCACTAGTCTGGATTAAGTGTTAGAGCCGAATCCTATCTAGGGTAATAATTTAGTAAAACCCGTTTCTGTTTCCCATTGCCACTTGAGGCTCATTGAGCCTCTTCAGATGAAAGCCTAGTCTCTATTTAACACTATAGACTGTTCCACTGAATGGAGGAGGTCAATTATTGGACGGGAACTAGGTTTTCTGAGTGCCGGTTAATTCTCGTAATGCGGTCGCTTCGCACAGGCAGTTGCCGGTCTCTGGGGCAGTTTAGTGTCGACACTAAAGCTCACCTGCCACGTTGTGCTCCATTCAATGAAGCTGTCAAGGTATCGGCTCTTTTCCTGGTAGGATGACACAGTTTAGTATTATCAGCAAATTTACTAATTTTCCTATGGATGTTAAGATCCAGATCATTGATGTCAATTGAGAACAGAAGTGGGCCAAGCACGTTACTTTGTGGAACCCCTGATAATAGCTACGTCCAGTCGCTCGTCTCTCCTTCAAGCTTCACTTGCTGCTTCCGACCCGTAAGCCATGCCCCGATTCTTTGTAAACAGTCTCCCTGGATGCCATGGGCTTCCAATTTTTTCATTAGCCGTTGATGGGGGATTTTGTAAAAGCTTTTTGGAGTAACACTTGGTACGCTGCTGAAAATACCAACACTTACCCATGAATATGGTAGGCGTCTTGCTGGAGTAACACTTAGCATACAGCTCTAAATACAAACACTTACCCATGGGTGTCGTAGGCATCTTGTTGGAGTAACAGTTGGCATGCTGCAGTAAATACCAACACTTACCCATGGATATCGTAGGCATCTTGCTGGAGTAGCACTTGGTATGCTGCAGTAAGTACCAACACTTACCCATGGGTATCGTAGGCATTTTGCTGGAGTAACACTTGGTATGCTGCAGTAAATACCAACACTTACCCATGGATATCGTAGGCATCTTGCTGGAGTAACACTTGGAGTCGCCGTTTGGGTCGCCATAGTAGAAGGGAGGAGCGTCGACGTCCGCGAGGAAACACCCACCAGAAGTGTCGATGCAGAACACGGGAGTTGTTTGCAGGTCCTGCTGAGCTGCTGCCGAGCACTCCATCTTGGTCTTGTTGGCCAGGCTTTGCACAACAGCGTTTGTTGCTTGCAGCTCTGCCGAAGTCATGAATATGCGGTGGAATTTGACAGCTTCCAATGGAAGCACCTGGAAGCTGCAGAGCCACAGCACTGCAGAGACTTTCAACAGTATGAAACCGTCGGCGTGCCCCATTGCAATGGTTTCTGCAATGAAATGTCAGTACGATCTTCTCGTTCAAAAAATACCGTACGGATTTCACTAATGTAGCATCACAAGCTGCTTTACAAAAAGCAATTTGCACTTCCTCTTCAGTCAAGCTTGCATAACTCTGAGAAGGGAACATACGGCGAGAGAGTTGGATTGGTCCCGATTGCTGTGTGCATAAGTTGCAGTGGGAATTTTTCACGTAATTTAGGAAAATATAACCCACTACGTGCAAATGTTTCGCCGCCAGGTGTACTGTAGCTAATGAAATTTTGTCAGCTTGTAATATCTGTCACTGGGGATTGCTCGTGTCTCCGCCAAGAGAGACTACAGTGCTTGCTTCATTGACTGACCAACGCAAAAATTTTCAAGAGTCCGGCTATAAAGAGAGATGGCGTGTGTCCGTCTGTCACACCATCACCTCGTCAACTGGCTCGTGATCAGTTCAAAATCTTCTGAAATTAAGCTGAGCCTGGCTCGTCCCTCAGCAGATAAATAATAACTACAAGATTTATTCCTGAAGAACTTGAAAGTTTTTTTTCAATTTAGACCCCTGCAATTAGGGCAAGCAAGTGCATTGAGAGCTCAATATTTTTGGAGAACAGAGACAATCTGTCACGTTTTCATAATTATCTAGCCAGTACTTTGCATTGAGCGGCGAGTGGACGGGCAGTGAAAGAGTGGAAGACCATTCCTTTTGTTCTCGATATGAATCTGAACTAAACTTTGCAAAAAATGTCATAATTGTGTCATGCATTCTATCGATCTGCCACAGTTGCCAGACGGGGCAGACAGCGATGGACAGCTTCTTCCCGGTATCTCTGAATAAAGTACTAAAGTTCGGATAGCTCATGCATCGGATGGCATCGAATGCCTACACAATCGCAAAGTGTGCAAGTTTGTAGGGATGCTGGACAGAAAACCTTGAGGATGATCACATCCTATGCGGACTTGTCAACATCTGGTGCAAAAAGTGAAATATGGCCGATTTTACTCGGTACATATACACAATACAATGAAAATAAATAACTACAATATAATGAAAATCACTGGGTATTTAACTGCGAATTTATTATTTTTCATTAGTTTATTTATTTCTTGACTAGCTGGACCCGTGAAAACATTCACGGTTTACTAACTTTATTTAGAATGCTTGGAAAATTTCCTAATATTGATGTAATTAGTTGCACATCTGATTTTATCGTGTTTATTAGTGCAAATCGGTAATTGCCCTCCCAGTAGGTAGTTATCCTCCTAGGGGCAGTTAACTTCCCAGAGATATTTATCTCCTGGGGGTAGTTGTTCTCCCAGTGGGCAGTTGTCCTTCAGAGGGGTCGTTAACCTCATATGGGGCTAGTTGTTCTCCTATGGAGGGATCTATCGTCTACGGGACCCGTGGATATTTTACACTTGGTAAATGTTTTCACTTACCTTAGTTTAAACTGAGGTAGTGCTACTAACTTAGCCCAATTCCCATCTGAGCATACGTCCGTCGCTTACTCCTGTCTTTCTTGCGCAGTCCGAGTACCTTACATCCCGCCTAACCTTTTATAGTATATTTATTTCACCACTAAAATTAAACACGAATTTATTCCGTCAGCAAAGAATTCGCACTTGTGTCTAGATAAAGACAGAAACATGACGGTGCTCCTTTCATTGTTCTCCCTTGTATGTATTTAACACCTTTTCCCACAGTCTACCGGTAATTTAGCCCTTCCTAATCTTACGCACTTCAATTTTTTGTCGGTGTATTTGATTTTTCTCACTATTTCGGGACCCGTGGATACTGATTAATAGCCCATCATTATTTTGCTTTGTTATATGCGATAGTGGACCCGCGCTTGAAAAAAAATCACTCAATAACCATCAATATATTTGCTTAATATAGGCCGGTGCGGAATCTTCTCTTCTATTACTTGCTTCTTCTTGATCACACTTCCTCATTGATTGTACTTTCCTTACTAAAATACATATAGAAGAAACGCTAATACGGCCAACTCAAATTATCGTAACGGATACGTGCTTTCTTCTGAGCAGTACACTACAATTCGGCTGCAGCACACTCCTTCCCCCTTAGATAGCATGCACCAAAGAAATTACCTGAATTACTAACCGCTGAAACATCAGTGAATTTCATTTCCGCTACGTATCCAGAATACACCATAAGATGTTTTCAGCAGAGCAAAATTTTCGCACTTAAGAAGTTTCAATATAGAATTACTGCGTCTACTACACCAGAAAAATTCGCTTCCTCTGCGCTTCACTGATTTTCTGGTAGATGCAACATCGTAAACCAACAGAAAATATAATTTTGATGCAGAGAAAAGCAATGAATGTCAGACTCCACGGGAACGGAAAGTGAAGCTGGAAGAGCAAGAACTGCATTTCATTGTCAATAACGATAAGTACCTCATTCCAAATTCAGCCTTCTTCTGCTATATGGTCTAATAATTATCATTGCCTCCTGAAGTCCATCAGAAGGGAACAGGTTCGCCAAAATATCCAACGTGACAAGAAATGCATTCAGGTAACAAAGGATAAGGATTTCACATAAGCCTTCTTCTGCCACCTCGTCATCGATCTCTATGGAAAAGAAACTTGATTAAGAAATCTGGATCATGGCGGAATTCCCACGGTTACGGTTCTAACTCGCTGTCACAGAACAGCTTAATATTATTATTGATATTAAATCACACCAGACTAGCGACGTAGGAACAGAGAAACTCCATGAGGTTAACAAACCCCCACGCAACCAGCCCAGCGGGTGAAGAAAACAAAAGAATGAAAAAAAGAAGATCCGAGATCACACAATAGCTCTGTGTACAGATCGTTTAAAGCTGCCAA
>LQNS02278143.1:11787785-11798127 GCA_001587735.2 Parhyale hawaiensis | reverse complement strand
GCCAGCTATCCACGCGCCCCAGACCCTGCCATCACCAGTACGGGCTTTGGCCGAAAAGAGGAAGAAGAGAAAGGAAAGGAAAAGAGCATCAGGTGGTACTACTGAGGGAAGGAACAGAGGGGCAGACTGCGGAAGACTGAGTACCCAGCTATGGCACGAGCCTGTTCATCTCCTTTCAGGGATGCCGTTCGACCATTCGACCAAAAAGGTCTCATCCGCCTTTGGAGTGGCATTTCCTCTAACTCATGGGCTACCCAGAGCCCCAAACCCAAAGACAGCTCATACAAACAAAGCGGGGTCCGGTGGCCGGACAATGGGGGCGGTCTGATAACGCACAAGCCACGCCTTGCTGCAGTAACACATGCAGTCGTCGTGTGGGTCGCCCGAGTCCGGTAGTTCTCAATTTTTTCTACGGCTCGCACATCTGTAAAACTTTTGATGTATGGCCGCAACCCCTACAATATTGACTACTCAAATGACGATGAAGAATTAAAATTGTACCAAATTTGTACCGCAAGTTCAAGTTAACTCTTGAATGACCTGGAAATTATCCAAGGCTTCGCACCCCCTAAAAACTCATCCCGCACCTCCATCAGGGGAGAGCACTCGCGGTTGGGAAACCCTGCTTAATATGTAGTAGAAAGGAGACCGTCGACGTCCGCGAGGAAGCACCCACCAGAAGTGTCGATGCAGAACACGGGAGTTGTTTGCAGGTCCTGCTGAGCTGCAGCCGAGCATTCCATCTTGGTCTTGTTTGCCAGGCTTTGCACAACAGCGTTTGTTGCTTGCAGCTCTGCCGAAGTCATGAATATGCGGTGGAATTTGACTGCTTCCGACGCGATGGGGGGCAGCAGAACCAGAGAACTGATGGCAATGTTAGCAGGATGAAGCAATCACGCTGCTTCATGATTCCTATTGTTTTTTTTTTTTTTTTCAAACGGTCCATTTCGTTACCTCCGATATCCAGGGCAGATATAAGTGGCGGACTGGTTCAGAATTAATTAATAACGTTCATACAACTGCTGCACATTGGCTATTGTACAATGATGTGCTCCATACTTGGACTCAAGCCACATGTATGGATGTTACTGCGAAATAGATAAAATGGTAATATTTACCACCAATCTATGAGCTGTTGCGAAGGTCAGTATGTTCTGAGTACTCGAAGCAACTAACTTCTCTTGCGGTATAGAGCAATCCATCTAAAGCGCGCACTGACCGCTGTAAGACCTATAATTATGTAATTCTTATCGCTGGCGCGTCGAGCTCAGTTGAAATGTAGCGCAGTAAAGTGTCCCTGTTGTTATTAATTACTGACCATTCGTTGCGGTGCTCAGACGCAGGGCCGGCGACAGTGCACGAGCTTCGGTGTAATTTCTTTAAATTAAGTCTTTATATAATTTTATTTAAAGAGAATATAGTTGGTTATATGTATCATATTTGTGTGTTTAGGAATAAGAAAATGCGCTGCTCTCCAACATTCCAGAATTGCTCCTGACCAAAATTATTGTAATAATTCATAACACTAATAACATACTCAACTCTGCAATGTCTATTCAAGCATCTTCAGGTGGTATCATGCTAATAACATATATATGTTTTTTTAGCAAATTTACTAGATTTTTAATTACTGTTATGGAGCTTATAGTACGTTCTTTAGTTTAGTGCAGTTGCTTATAATTGTGTAATCAACTTTAAAAAAATGTATAAATGAATGTTATGACTATCCAGCACTTTAATTAATTACAAAATATTAATAAAAATGTATAAAATTCAGAATTTTCAATAGTCTTGGGTCCCCTCAAGATACTAGATTTTTGGAAAACCCTTTTAACATAATCAATCCTATACAACATGGCAACAAAATCACACCATTGGAAAAAATATTTCGAAAGTTTGTTTTTTCGCTCCACCCTACCGTATAGAGGGCAAATTATCAAATGTCCATAGCCTCCCCGAAATATTGTTTGTTTCAAAAATCCTTGTACGTGGCGCAGTTTTATTGCCAATGTAAAATATTTTTTTGGATATGAGGACTAAAATAAAAAACAAAAATAGAGCATTCTGAGAGCACATACCCCTGACAAGCAAGGCAACGGTAACAAAAAATTCAAACTGCTTGTGAAACCATGCATGATCTTCTTTGTATCAACACTAAAATCAAAACAATTGTTTCTTTTAGCAGTATTAACAGCTTAATTTTCTAGAAGATTCGTTCATAACTTTTTGAGTTATGCTACAAGCAAACATTCTGACAAACATCAGTCAAACTCACTAGCAAACCAACCGATAATCACTAAAATTTAACAATTTATGTCTTTTAACATTACTAACATCTCCTCCAACTTTCATGAAGATCCATTCATAATTTTTTGAGTTACTGTGCTGACAAGTATGAAATTAAAAAACAGCAACAAACGAACAAATATAGGTCGTCACAAAAATTTGATCCCTTACGCTTCGTAGTATACCCAAAAACTCATGAAAATTTCATAACAAAAATGTTCATAACTTTTTGAGTTTTGACATTAAAATATATGAGGCAGACAAACACACGGATGGACGGATCTTCACCATAAGTTAATCATCGTTTACTCCCAACATACTTGACAATCTCTGTAAATTTCGTTAAAATTTGTTCATAACTTTTTAAGTTTTCGTGGTGATCGACAAACAAGCAGACAGATAAACAAACTCGACGAAAACATTACCTCCATGGTTGAGGTAACAAGACACACAACATTGAATAATTATGAGACGGAGCTTTGCCACAGGTCTCACGTTCTTGCCCGGTCATCCTAAACACCGAAATCCACCGAAATCGACCAAAATCGGCCGAAATCTACTCAATTCCACCTAAAATATAGATATTTTTCCCATTCCTACACTAAACGAGGCCTATTTCTGACAGGGCTGGTGATTTTTTTAAATAAAAATCCATAACCTTTTATTGTATTGATTTGTTTATTTTTTATTTTTTCATATTTTTTTAATGTGAAATTATGCAATAATTCTTCATAGTTTTTCTCCACTGTGTTAAAGATAATACTTATAAAACAAGTGCTTTCCTGCTTTCCTCGTACTTAAAAATTTTAACATTCAGTGTAAAACCACAAACTAAAGCAATTAAAAAAAAACTCAAGTAGCAACGAAATCCAGCGTAGTTAATGGTGGAGTACTAATTAGCTTTCAGCTATGCAGTTCTCTAGAAAATAATTGTAAAATAGCTTTAAGCTTGCAAATATCTCAATAAGATATACATGCAGGTAGCTAAATGATTTTTTCATTTGTCTAACCAAATTTTCCCAAGGGTGGAGAACAAGTTCACGTTGCTTGATTTGGGGAAAAATGGAAAAATAAAGCAAACCTAATAAAACATGAGATTATTTGCATCTCACTGTACAGCTGTGAAGGCAACACTGGAAGGTAATGACTAATGACACATAAATAAAACTTATATAGAGACCTAACTAGGCATTAGTAGTTAGCACCCTATTAGTAACAGTCTGCAGATGGCAGAGGCATCAGTAAAGGGCTGTTGCAGCACATTTGTTGGTGAAATTGGCCCGAAATTTGGTGCGCATTACATACTAGCTACAGAGTTGAGTAACTAGTAGGTAGCTACTACTACGATCACCACGATAATTTAAAAAGTTATGGAAAAATTTTCACGAAATTTACAGGGATTGTCAAGTATGTTAGGAGTAAACGATGATTAACTTTTGGTGAAGATCCGTCCATCCGTGTGTTTGTCTGCTTCATATATTTTAATGTCAAAACTCTTATAATGTAACCAAGCTGTTGACCGAGTTTTAGATATTTTGATACGGTCTCTGTTAATGATATTTGTATTCTAACTTTATATTTATCACAAACAGTCACTCAATAGGCCTAGAAATAAAAAATTATTCAATTTAAATGAAAATCACCATTTATTATCTTTTCAGTTCAAGATTATTTCAGTTATGACCAATTTCATTATCTATGGCACAAGAAATATATCTTAAACCATAACTTAATAGATTTATTGCAGGTATAATTGAGATTCAATTTACAAAAGACTATTCATTTGTATTTTTTATTACATACGTTTAATACGGCCAACATCAATCTGCCAGGTAAACATGCAATTGAAACCTTAACATGGCACTTTCAACTTATAGGTGTGAGCACACCTCTTAGAGCTGTGAATGTGCTGGGGTGGGGCTTATTACCTCCACCAAGGAGGTTATGTTTTCCTCGTGCTTGCCTGTCTGTCTGTCACCAAGATAACTCAAAAAGTTATGAACCGATTTGGATGAAATTTACAGGGATTGTTAGGTATGTTGGGAGAAACAGATGATTAACTTTTGGAGAAGATTTCTCCATCAGTTTGTTTGTTTGTTTGTCTGCCTCATTTATCTCAATGCCCGAACTAAAAAAAATACAGATGGATTTTTATGAAATTAACATGAGTTGTTATATAGCAAAGAGGTATATAGCAAAGAGTAAATGACCAAATTTTGGTATGATCCGGTCGTTTGTTCGTTCGTTCTTTCGTTTGTCACTGTTTTTAATTTTATGCTTGTAGCACAATAACTAAAAAATAATCAATAGATCGTCATGAAATTTATAGGAGTTGTTATTAATGTTAGAAGACATAGATGATACAGACATACTGTAGATGCAGATTGGTTTGTTCATTTGTATGTTTGACTCATGTTTGTCATAACGTTTGTAGGCAGTATAACTCAGAAAGTTATGAATGGATCTTCAAGAAAATTGCACAAGCTGTTACTACTATCAAAAGGAAATAGCTCCCGGTCATTTAATTATTAAGTAATTGGTAATTAATTACGTAATTTGTGGATAAAAACAACTCCATTCCCAAAAATAACCATTCTACTAGCAGAAAAAGACAACGCAGCCTAATAATTTGATACGCAGTGTACAGCACTTGTATTAACGATCGTGTTCGGTCAACCAGTTCCACTTTCATAGTAATTTTTGAATGGAGTGATAGAGAACAATAAAAATAATCCAATCATATCAGGAGAATATTTTTATTCTTGTTTGATACACAAGGTCTGTAGTCGTGATTGAGGTAAGTCGAAGTACAATATTGGTACACGAGAGTGCAAGAATTTAGTAAACCACTGGTATAGCCGTTCAATGCTTGCATGATCTTGGTTTCTTTTGCATAACTGATAATTTTGAACATTCAAGTGATACGTTGTACATTTTCTTATTGTTAGGCGCTCTGGAGCATTGTATATTGATTTAAATCTTGTGCGACAATGAAGGATGGCTATATGTTTTGGTTTATCCAATCACAGCGTCGGTAT
Source organism: Parhyale hawaiensis (assembly GCA_001587735.2). Taxonomy (NCBI): domain Eukaryota; kingdom Metazoa; phylum Arthropoda; class Malacostraca; order Amphipoda; family Hyalidae; genus Parhyale; species Parhyale hawaiensis. Next base: position 11,792,803 of record LQNS02278143.1, on the reverse strand, counting down.
TGTTTTCTCAATCGCTGATTGGCTATTGTGTCTTCGAAGAGCTTGTGTTATCCATTGCGCTTGTTTTAATCAGCACATTTTTGGAGAGTAAGCGTGTGAATATTGTCTTTAAAATGTGTTTCAGTGCATCAAGATGTTTTTAAAGTACCGTAAAGTCATAACAACGTGCCCATAGAGTATAATTATTATATAAGCTAATCCAGTTCACTGAGGTTCATTATTAGCTTGTGAATCTGGAGAGTAGTCTACAGGGCTCCACGTTATGTGCACCACAGTAGAGCTAAAATGGAAACTGTAAATAGACCACAGACGTTTTTTTACAGCGTGTGCTAGACGATCACAGGCTTGTATTCGGGTGTTGGCTAATCATTCATTTGGACCCTGCGTTGTCTGATTTGTTGTGGCAACAACCATGCCAACTACTCGAATATAAGCTTCTGATCGTAAGGAACAAGAATAATAAGAAATGGTCGGTGATGCCTATTGACACATCTACGCTCAAAACACTATAGTCACATTGCTAAAATGGCATAACGCTGTGTAAGGGAGCGGAAGGAAGGGAATACTCGAGAACAAACAAAGGAAGCTCCGCTAAAATGGAACAGGGGAAACTTTTTAGCGAACCATTAAGTTTTCAGGCGTGCCAAATAACGATTTGCAAATAGAATTGAATTAAATAGTGGATGCCTAACGATGCTCACCTTCGTTGACTGTGTCACACGGCCAATGGCAACACAAGTTCCTAGACTAACGACATCGAAAAAAGCGTGAGTTGGTTCTCAAGTTTTTGTGCAACATCTTGTTAAGCTTGGAGAAATGTTTACCGGTATTTTATTCATTCCTTTACAATGTTGTCATAGTTGGGAATAAATTCAAAACAAAGGTTCTTCTGATGTTCCTTTTTCATGCTTTGGCTGTGATACGGCTTGAAATTATGCAATGCACCAGCGAACTTGACTTTCTATTGATGATATCAAATGGGGAGGGGGGCACAGTACCGGGTCCACAAAGCATCAGGATTCTTATCCGTTATTGCCTAGAATTATCAGCATAATTGGACTTCTATCGGTAACCAAAAAACTTTTGAAATTATAAATTACAATCCTTGCAGAAATCCACAGCACAACATCATGCCACAAGAGTCTAAGAAGCACTAATCCCCAAGCAGGCAGTACTTACGCGACGCAGACACTCGAGTTGAGTACACACTGTCACCAAAATAGCACCACCTCCGCTTGATAGACTGCGAGCTGTGGCGATGAGTATCAATCCTTCTAATTGGCCAAACTTTCATCACTATCTTCTGTTAGTGAAGAGTATCCATGATACGCTCGTAAATTGATACATACTTGCGGGACCAGTGGAAATCCCACGGTTAGTGAATGTTTTCACTTAACCTATAGCTTAGCCTACGGCAGTGCTTCTAACTTAACCCACCCCGTCTGAGCTAACGTCCGCCGCTTAATCATGTCGATAGTTACGCAGTGGGGCTACCTTTCACCTCATCAAATATTTCCTAGTACCCTGATTTCACTAGTGAATCAAGCACACCGTTGCTCTGTTAGCAAAGAATTTGCACATGTGTTTTAGTTGTGGGACCCGTGGCAATTCCACAATAAGTGAATGTTTCCCTTACCCTTGTTTAACCCGTGCTAGCGCTTCTAACTTAAACCATGATGTTGCCCTCACGGGTATATTCTGGCGAGCTCTTTCTCTGTCAGAATATATATAGGCCTTAAGACCTCAGGGGCCAACCTGAGTGCAGTTTCCCAAGGAGATTTTGCAACTGGCTGCAGTTCCTGCTGATGAGGATGCGACCAGAGCTGGGACTACCGAATGAAATTCGGTATTTCGGTAGTACCGACCGACGGTATTTTCATCTACAGAAATACCGATTCTTCACGGAATCTTCTGCCGATACCGAATGGATCTACCGAATGACTTTCATCGGTAGATTTGAATTTCCCGCTCCCACGAAAGAAACTTCTTAGCCATGTATGACCCACCGTCCTTCCTGGAAGACATTAGGAAACTGCTATTGATCTTCGTTCAGTTGAGCTTTTTCACCCTGTATTGCACTTCGATGGAGGGAAGAAACCTAGCGCTGAGAGAATTGGGCGCACAGTGTCATAATGTTTTGCTCACTCAATTAACTGTTGCGTCATTCCGAGCTTAGTGGAGCGTGAAGTATCAGTGGCTGGTCTAGTTTAAGGCTTGAAATAGGTGTTCTATGTGCTCTAGAATATATTAAAATACTTTTACATGTGCTTATATATATATATAATGAGTTTTTGAAATCTATATACCCGGTGGGCAAGTTTCCTCTGTTTAAGTTATAAGCAGCTTGCTGGCGTTCTTGCCCCTAAACAAGCAGCGATCTTCCGGTGCCTGCCTGATACGGTTTGCCAATTTTATCCGTTGTTGGCGTACTGGGAATGTTACTGCCATTTCCATGGGTCCAGTGGCGCCCCATGTCGCCAACTACCGGCCCATTACGCTGAGGCCTATTTTGTCGAAAGTGTTCGAGAAATTGGTGGCTTCTAAACTTGGTCTTTTTGCTGAGGTTATGGGTTTGCTGCCTGCTGGTAAGTTTGCGTACAGAACAGTTTATGGTTGTTGTGACGCCTTGTTGTCGGTGCCACACCATTTACAGTCTGCACTGGATTGTCTATCTGAGGCATGCCTTGTACAGTTAGATTTTAGCACGGCGTTTGACCGAGCCATCCTTAGGGGTCTGTTCTACAAGCTTGAGTCGTTTGGTGTATGTGGTAGGGTTCAGTCAATCATTTGTGATTTTGTGTTTCTGAGCGAACGCAGAGTGTGTCTGTTGACGGGGTTTTGAGTGCCTTAGTCGCGATGAAGTCTGGCGTCCCTCAGGGTAGCGTGCTTGGCCCGCTGTTATTCATTCTGTATGGTAAGGACATGTTCTCTTCGCTGGAAAACACGACAATTATTTATGCTGACGATTCCACTTTGATAGCAGTGATACCTGCTCCCTGCAATCGCAGTCTCTGAATAGGGAAATGTCGGGCATTAGTTCATGGTGCTCAGCCTGGAGTATAAAGCTGGATGCCAGTATGACCACGTCGATGATTATCAGTCGGGCTCGGACACTTGTACCGCAGCATCCACATCTGGAGATAGATGACAGTTTGCTTCATGAGTCTAGCTCCTTGGAGATTCTTGACATTGTCTTTGATGAGAAGCTTACTTTTGAGCCGCATATTAGGCGACTAGTGCCACGTTCTTCCAGTAAGATTGGGCTCCTGCCTAAGGTGAATTATGTATTTGGTAACATTGATGTTGTCCGCAGATGCTTTTATGCTTTTTTGCTGCCTGTGTTGGAGTATTGCTCACCGATCTAGGCTTCAGCTGCCGACAGTCACTTACGTCTATTGGACCGACTTGTTAGTTCGGCCAACAGGCTGTGCGCAGATAATCTGGTGAACCTGTCCCACAGCCGAAGAGTGGCCGAACTCTGTGAATTTTATATGGTGTACAATAATGAGAGGCATAGGTTGTATTCTTCTGTTCCGGCCCTCAAAGTCTCTAGGAGAATTACACGTGCTGCGGTCAGTGCACACTCTTTCAAGATGCAGAATGTTAGGTGCCGCACTAATCAGTTCGGTCGGTGCTTTGCACCCTAGTCTGTTAGGGTTTTTAACTCATTGCTGGCATCGGCTTTCAGTCATGCTGGCCTGCAGGCGTTTAAGTCAGCTGTTAATGTTTTTTTCGTTGGAGTTCCTTTAGCAGCGTTTCGGGCTTCCCGGTGTTGCAAAGTGCTTCATTTGGGTATGCTTCCTGCCCGGGGGGCCCGAATGCGAAGTCTTAATTATAATACCGAACCAAAACACCGAATCATTCGGTAGATTTTTTTTTTTTTTTAATAACCGAAATACCGAACCGAATGACCCGTTTTCATCTACCGAATACCGATACCGGCGGTCAAAAAAAACTAATCACAGCTCTGTATGGGACTCCAATGTGCTCCTATCTGGGCAACAGAAGGGACTCGCCACAAGTGGGTCTTTCTTCTCCTGTCTTTACTTCTTTTAGTTCGTTTTGCGTCTCATTAGCTGCATCGAGTGGCTGAGCGATTTTGTTCGGAACAGCCGTGTTGGGTTAAGCGGGGCTCACACTGCTGCAAACACGTGTTGGCAACAGCCATGGTGTTTTTGAAAACAGTGTTGGCAACACCCACCTGTTCTTGAAAACAGGCTTGGGTGTTGGCGAGTCTGTTACCAACATAGGATGCAATCATTGAGACACGCACAGTCGTAACGGTAAATTACCGGTCTCATTTTGAAACATTTATAGTTTTTACATGACGGGTCATATAGAGCAGGATGTTTTTCAATCTCCACACACAAATGTTCATACCTATTCCATTCGGTTACAGACGCAATTTTTCATCACAGGACAATGAACAATTTAATCAATTTTCCTGTATAATGGGACAAAATAGAGTAATTATTAATATAGTCCAATACTCTACATTGTTTGTTAACTACACAAATTATTCTAAATGTATGTAATAACAAATCAACGATGCTGGGCAAGCTAATCTAATACTAAGAATGACCGTCGTGTGTTTATATATATATAGATCGATTAGAAGCAATTGAAGAAATTTTGATACCCACGACGCGCGTTTCGCTGTTCTCCAGCTCTTCAATTGCTTCTAATCGATCTACATCTATGCCATCTCAAGAAAATTATATATATATAGATAATTTGTAAATTTATATTTTTATACATTTATTTATATGTTTGGAGTCACGCTCTTAACGAAATAGATAGGCGGAATTTAGTCCAGGTTGGAGGCTCTGATTGTCCTCTCGAGCTCCATTGAAAGTGATGGGCAGAAAATAGGCCGGGTTGCAGAAGGGGGCAAACGTATCTTAAGCAGGGACAGTTGAAATTCCAACAATGAAGACATCGCAGGCTTAGTCTGATTTGTACGAGTATTAGCTTCTCCATACATCGAATCTACGGCAAAGTATAGAGCGACCTTATGT
>LQNS02278143.1:11746223-11757021 GCA_001587735.2 Parhyale hawaiensis | reverse complement strand
TATTCAAGACAGAAAATTTTCTCTTAGCATCAGCCAATGAATGTGGTAGCGAGAGGAGCTATAACATGAAGTTTGAAAGAATAGGGTATTGAGCTTCGCATATGCACATTTTACCTTGGAAACTTAGCAACAAAATTCTTCTGGCGTGGTAGCATCTGTTATGGGAACAGTCGGTTGGTCACCAAGTTCTCTGATATTTTGTGATACATTCACTACAATATCACCGCAACCGAACGCTGCATTGTCAACGAGTTAACTGGAGTGTGTTAACCGTGCACTGGTAGCATTGCTTGGCGAGTTTGTTTTGAACCAGTTTGATACGAGCTCACAACGGGAATCAAACTGTTTCACATTCAGCGCCCATCAGAAGAAAGCTATGATGGTAGCACAGATTGATTGCATAGTTTGAACTAGGTACTTGATACGATGATCTACAACAGAATAATTTTAAAAATTGCTATACATGACAATGTTTAGTTTACATATTATTCATAAATTCTTGCAAAAGACCGCGAAAACAAAAGTACCAGATTTTCGTAGCGGCGTACCAAATGTACTCCAGCATAAAAAAGTACCAGATCTGGTACTATAGTACCAGGTTTGGCAAGCCTGCTGAAAGCATCGGTCACGGCAAGCAGTGACGGCAACAAATCAAGCATGCTCTGACTCGACCGCAAGCAATTGCTGTCGACAACCGTTTCTGTGGGCCAAATGGGCGTAACTGGGCGGAGCCGACAACTGCCGGCGGCAACTGCGGGCGAAAGAGTGGAGGTGTAAAAGACCCTTTAAAGGGAGCTATCTGCCATGTCCTCCCGCCAATTCAGAGTTGCCAGATGTGACTAATTTAAGGCAAACTGGCTACATACAGCTAATTACCTCCGCCAAGGAGGTTATGTTTTCGTCGTGTTTGTCTGTCTTTCTTTCTGTCTGTCTGTCTGTCTGTCTGTCTGTCATCAAGATAACTCAAAAAGTTCTGAACCGATTTAGATGAAATTTACAGGGATTGTCAAGTATGTTAGGAGGAAAAGATGATCAACTTTTGGTGAAGATATGTCCATCCGTTTGTTTGTTTTTCTGCCTCATTTTCTCAATGCCGTAACTCAAAAAGTTATTGATGGATTTTTATGAAATTAACATGATTTGTTAAGTATATAACAAAGAGTAAATGACCAAATTTTGGTAATGATCCGCTTGTTCGTTCGTTCGTTTGTCACTGTTTTTAATTTAATGCTTGTTAGCACAATAACTCAAAAAATAATGAATGGATCCTTATGAAATTTATAGGGGTTGTTAGCAATGTTATTATAAATAAATAATTAAATTTTAGTGCAGATGGGTACGTTCGTTTGCACGTTTGACTCATGTTTGTCATAACGTTTGTTAGCAGTATAACTCAAAAGTTATAAGCGGATCTTCAAGAAAATTGCACAAACTGTTATTACTATACAAAGACACAAGAGATTCAATTTTGGAGTTAATACAAAGAGAATTATGATTTCAGAGCCAATTTGAATTTTTTGCTACCGTTGCCTCGCTTGGCGGAGGTATGCGCTCTTAGAGTGCTTTAGTATATTATTTTTTAATATAATATCTAATACTAAGAATGACCGCCGTGTGTTTATATGTTTATTTACTTATTTATTTGTTCGGTGTCGCGCTCTTAAGTATAGATAGGGAAAAATTATTTCTTTTTCAACGTTGAAGTTCCCTCAATGCAGTTACATAATTATATACAGCTTCTCTAAGCACTCCGTTGCATCGTCGTTCGTATTCTCTTCTCAGGTTTTCTTCGTCCAATATTTTTTTCGTGTTCGCTCTTAACGAAATAGATAAGCGAAAAACAGGCGAGGATGCAGATTTTGCAATCAACGATGACGAGGGTGCAGAAAGTTAAAGTGAAATCCTTACCCCTTTATTATCTGAATGCATTTCTTGCCCCGTTGGAAATTTTGGCGCTCCTGTTCCCTCCTGGTGGGATTCAGTAGGCAATAAACCATATTGCAGAAGAAGGCTATATTTGGAATACTGTACTTATCGCTATTAACCATGAATGCAGTTCTTGCTCTTCCAGCTTCTCCTGCCGTTCCCGTGGAATCTGATATTCATTGCGTTTTCTCTTCATCGAAGTTATATTTTCTTTTGGTTTACGATGTACACATTTTGTAGCAAATCAGCGAAGCGTAGAGGAACCGATTATTTTCCTGTGTAGTAGACGTAGTAATTCTTTATTCCAAATTTTCGGGAGCGAAAATTTTGTTCTGCTGAAACTACATCACGGTGTGTTCTGGATACGCAGCGGAAATGAAATTCGGTGATGTTTCAGCGCTTACGAATACAGTTAATTTTTTGCATATCATCTAATGGAAGGCAGGAGGGTGCTGAAGACGAATTGAAGTGTACTGCTCAGAAGAAAGCACGCATCTCTTATGATAATGATTTGAGTTGCCGTCGTAGTGTTTTCCTCTATATGTATATTAGTGAGGAAACAACAATCAATGAAGAAGTGTCATCAGTCATCACAAATTGCTTGTGATGAAGAAGAAGTAAGTCAATGAAGAAAAGATTTTGCACCGGCCTATATAAAGCAAATATATCGATTATTGTGTGACTTTTCCCACGCGCGGGTCCACTAGTATTTAATGAATTACGACAGCATACTATCTAATCCTAAATCTAACGTAGTTATTCTCTGTAGTGGCCTAAAATTTCTCCAAAACAGGGAAATTTCCCTGAACCTGACACCACTGTGACAGCTCAACCTTTCTCCCCCTTTTCGAGTCTAGGATACACCACCAAAAACCCTTTGGCAGAATTTTAGGTGTACGCTCCCGGCCACCTGCTCCCTCCCCCATATTTGCTCGAGGCTGTAACCATGACAAAAGCAAGGAGCTTGCGAATTCTGTAAAACAGTTGATAATGAAAGAATATTAATCCGGGAAAAGTTTAGCACTTTATTGTTCTCGAGTTACAGTATGCACAAAAATATCATATTCTAGAACAAAATAAAGAACGTGCCCAACTCAAAGTGTACACACTTGTGGGGCAAGATTGCAATACATCAATTTGCTTATAAAGTAACACGATACCATAATACAATCAAAACGTCAATGCCATCTAAGAAATCGACGCATACTGTATAATACTGAGTTGATACATCATATGCGATCCGTCTTTCGATGCTGGTCAAATCTATTTGCCACCAGCGTGAACAGCTTCGTTCCGCAAATGAACTATATAATAGATTGCAGGATTTTTTGCCAGTACGTTAAAAATATATTCAATTTGAACCTAGCCATTCAACCTTATACAAAGTAATAAATAGTCTTTACAAAACACCAACGTAAGTCTTTAGTGACCAGCTAAGTCAGATGCTCATAATTTGACAGTACATGTTGTTTATATTTATGCTTGAAAGTTTGGTCCGCCATCGGTTCAATGAAATATTCCGGTAAGCGGTTATATATTTTCACAAATTCATATATTGTGAATCGCCTTTCAACGTCCAGTCTGGCATATGGCATATTGAACCTCTGATCCCTAGTGTTCTAATTATGTGCAGGCAGAAGGTGCTGAAAATATTTCTCAAATTGCTCTGTGTTCGAATACATTGATTACGTAGGAATTGCATTAAAAAATTGTCATATACATCCTCTAGTTTCAATAATGCTAGCTTTCTATACATCGAATTAACAGACATTCTAGGTATACCATTATGGTCCCGCTTAACATTAAGGATTACTCTTAAAACATCATTGTGTGCCACATGAAGCGGTCTCAACCTGTGAGTAGACGATCCTCCCCAGAGTATAATGCCCTGAATTAGATGGGGATATATGAAGGCATAATAGAGAAGAACTAGAGCACTTTGAGAGCGCATACCTCCGCCAAGTGAAGCAACGGTAGCAAACAATTCAAATTGGCTCTGAAACCATAATTTTCTTCGTATAAACTCCAAAATCTAATCATCTGTGCCTTTTTATATTATTAATAGCTTGTTCAATTTTCTTGAAGATCCGTTCATAACTTTTTGAGTTATACTGTTAACAAACATTATGACAAACATGAGTCAAACATACAAACAAACAAACCGATCTGCACCAAAATTTGATCATTTATGTCTTTTAGCAATACTAACTACTCCTATAAATTTCATAAAGATCCATTCATTATTTTTTGAGTTATTGTGCTAACAAGCATAAAATTAAAAACAGTGACAAACGAACGAACGAACAAGCGAATCATTACCAACATTTGGTCATTTACTCTTTGTTATAAACCTCACAACTCATGTTAATTTCATCAAAATCCATCCATAACTTTTTAGTATAGCGTCGAGAAAAATGAGGCAGACAAACAAACAAACAAACAAACGGATGGACATATCCTCACCAAAAGTTAATCAACTGTTCCTCCTAACATACCTAACAATCCCTGCAAATTTCATCCAATTCGGTTCATTACTTTTTGAGTTATCTTGGTGACAGACAAACGGACAGACAGACAAACACGACGAAAACATAACCTCCTTGGCGGAGGTAATAAGGATCGTTCGTGTCAAACACTTACGTACAACATAGATGGCTCCTTTACCTTGACAAACTTTATTGCATAATTGAAAAATGTGGCTAGCGTAACTAAGTTTCTGGTCAATTTCAATTCCAAGATATTTGAAGGAAACAACCCATTCTAACTTACTTCCAGTAAAAAACATTCCGGGCAAGATATAATGAGAACGGGATGTGAAAAGCATAAGTTTAGTCTTATCCCCATTGGGAGTGAGTCTATTCCAATTCAACCAGTCAAGCAAGTCGGCTATTAGGATGTTGAGACGCTGCCCCAATTGCTGCAAACAAACATCATTAACGTGGAAAACCGTGTCATCTGCGAATATTATGCACTTTGCTGAAGGTAGTTCACCGATATCATTGATGTACAGCAAGAAAAGGAGGGGTCCCAAAACCGAACCCTGGGGTACTCCTACGTCGATAGCACGGTTATTCGAGACAAAGCCATTAATGAATGCATACTGCTTACGGGAAGTTAGATAGCTCCTGACAAGACTCAATACAGTTCCCCTTATGCCATAATGCCGCAGCTTATAAAACAGTTCCTCATGATCGACGGTATCAAAGGTTTTTCCAGATCGAGAATTAAGCATGCCGTGTATGTTTTGTCCGAGAAGGCTGGTAGAATTTTGTCTATTAAATGAAATAGAGCCTGCGTTGTATTTCAACCCCTTCTGAAACCATACTGATTTTTGGTTAGCACATTATTAACTTCAATATGGGACAACAATCTCGAGTGTATAAGGCTTTCAAATATTTTGTTAAAAATTGAGAGCGTCGACATCGGTCTGTAATTTCTGAAATTATTAGGATCTCCTCCTTTGAAAATAGGTACAACTAGCGATTTTGAGCACATCATGATTCACACTAAGAGCAAGGCATTTATTAAATATGGAACATAGGTAATTTTCAATGACGGGCAGTATCATTCTCAGGTGAGAAGGTTGAACTTAATTTTTATGATATCTCTTCTTTCCAAGTTATAGGCAAATACTATTACAGACACTCAAAATACAGTTTACCCCCATCGGGTCTTTTATCAAAAAGTTCAAAAGCTCGTAAACCGTTGAAAACCAACTTGGAACTGGCAGGCCGGGGAAGATTCCCCTAGAGCTTCCAGAAAAATGGCCAGGAAAGTTTCCGAAAATCCTATCATTACTCGCAAAGAGCTTCAGGAGGCCTTGCTAGCAGCAGAACAAGCGTTAGCCTTCGTACTAGTATAAGCCACGAGCTGCACCAAAACGGTTCAAGTTCTCGAATTCCTAGCAAAACTCTTTGATGTCGAAACGAAATAGGTAAGCTTGTCTAAAATTCGTCCGTGAGCACAAGGACAAGCCTGAGTCTTTCGGGGAAAACGTGTTGTGGTCGGATGAAACTAAAATAGAGCTATTTGGATGAAATTCTAAAAACCATCTGTGGAGGTAGGACGGAACGGCATTCGCACCAAATAATACCATTCTCACTGTGAAATTTGGCAGTGGTAACGTAATGAATTGGGGATGCTTTTCATCACGTAGGACAGATAACATTTATATCATAGAAGAGAGAATGAACGCTCACATGCATCAGACCATTTTGAGAGAACATTTGCATTCATCGGTTCAAAAACTCGGGCTACCGCAAAAATTCGTTTTTCAACAGGAGAAGGACCAAAAACAAACGGCGAAAACCACGAAGAAATGGTTCACCGATAACCATGCAAAACAACTAGAATGGCCAAGCAAGTCTCCGGATTTGAATCCGATAGAAAATCTGTGGCGATTTTTGAAATTAAACATTAATGCAAGAAGGCCGAAGTCCATTACGGAACTCAAAGAAATTTGCAAGGAATAATGGACTAAAATCCCTCAGGAAACGTGTCAAGGCTTGGTAAAAAAAAACGTGGAAAGAGATTAATTGCCATTGAACTGAACAAAGACTACGCTACAAAATATTAAATGTTGCTTTTAAATCGTTTTCTGTGTTATACGAATACTTTTTTCAATCAAAAATATATATTATTATAATTAATTTGCACTATACGAGTGACGTGGGATCGGAGAAACTCCATGAGGTAACAAACCACACGGAACCAGCCCAGCGAGTTTTCTATTATCGAAAAATTTACCTGTTTTGTTGCGCTGTGTATGGTTTACGTAAAAAATACAAATACTATATCAATATATTTATTTTTGGCTTACGAGCTTTTTTTTCTAAATCAACAATTTCATGATGTACGAATATTTATTTCCCCCACTGTAGTTCTAGTTTCGAACGGCTAGTTGCTCGTAATATGTAATTTTGGTAGAAAATGAGAGTTATTCACTATAAATAAATGTATTGCTAGTTTCAATAATCGAATTTTACTGACGTATTCATTATCTATCCGAATGAGGAAAAATATGTTAGTTCGGATGTATTTGCAAACATTATTATATTTCTGGAATTCAAAGGTGAGTTACATATGTCCCACTATCAACGGCAATGGACTAGTAATGGGTCACTGCTCATTAATGTCAATGTTGAAAAATTTACAAAATTTAAGAAAAAACACTGCCAACATCTAATTCTATCCCAATCGATGGAAGAACACGCAAGAATGTTTCTGGATTTACCAGAACAAATTTTACGTCGAAAGATACTCATGTAAGTACTATAATAGTAGGAAAACAAGCTTATTGAGAATATTCAAACTGGGCATTCCAGTTCGCTAATTTTGACTTATCATGTGTGGGTTTGGAATGTAAGCCCAGTAAGAGAGAGACGGGTGCTGTTCCTCCAGGGCTATGCGTAAGACGTACCGTATATGGAGCTAAACTGCAATGTGTAGATACGAAATAGCCAACAGACGCTGTTTTACAGTTTAATGGGTAAACAGAGAAGGAATATACTATACTGCATCGCAGAAGATGCATAAAAGCTATATGTTAGTTAAGCTACCGAAAAACACCAGAAGAAAACAATGTATTTATCACCCGCAAACGAAGTGAGAGAGGTGATAATATTTTCGTTGAAGATTTAGTTATATATATTTATATATATTTTTTTCTTTGTCTGTCCACCCAAAAAAGGTCGAAGGAGTTGAGCAATGTTCAAAAGTTTTTTGGGGAGTATGGTGGGTTGACCTAGATGTGATCCATGCCATAAAACTAGACCTAGCTGGCCATAAAAAATGACGGGGTTGAATTTTCCTCCAAAGGGGCGAATTTGCCTCAACCGCGGCAGATCGTCGCACGCCTCGAGGCCTCCCGTTTTTCCTATTTTATCGTTAAGAGATCTGAACGGGGCCGGTCAGCGCGGCGCTAACCTTGTTGGGCACAGTATCCATATCAAAAATTAGGATAAGCTGGCCTTCAAAAATGACTGGGTTGAATTTGCCCCTACCGCGGATGATGGTCTTGCGCCACAAGGCGTTCTAGTTGTACTTAACTTTAAAGATCATCCTCCCTTAATCTCTATCGTCTTCACTACTTCCATCACATAGACAACTTTTTACCATGGTAACAACATGTGTACTGACCTTTAATCAAAATAAATGAATAGAGCAGATACTGCTAATAGACGAGGATGGCGTTCCGGACATGGCTTGTCTACTATGAGGTTTTGTCTCTCACGAGAACGACAGTTTTCTGTAATAGCGAAGGGGATACTGCAATAGTTTCATGTTGCCATTACAATGAGTACACCCGTAAATATTATTAAATGCTGGCAATCGAGTGCTTAGTAAGTGTAATATTAGACACATAATTTCTTTTAGTACAATTTCATTTACACAATTTGCTCACAATTTTTTTAAACAAAAATAATTTTTTTGTTTCCTCTTTGTTTTTTCTAGTCGCAATGAACTGCACGTACAGATATGATGCATAATGCTTTATTTGAGTTGCACTTACTTTTCGTTGTGGCCCGAGCGTGGTTTTAATACCAATAATAGAACAGTTTACACTATCATACTTTAATCACAGGCGATCATACCCTCGCTGAATACATCCTAAGAGGATATTTTCCTGTCAAAACCAATAAAACCCATATTTTAAACGTGATAAACCTAGAATTTTCTAGTATCTTTGCTTTCTGTCGCTAAATGGGCAGCCGTAATGGACTGTGCTTGCATTTATTTATGCATAGACATATGCATCATGAATGCGTGGGAGGACGGCCGCACGAAACGAACCTACTTAGGTTTGTACGTAGCGCGTATAAGTATGTATATCATCACACTCATTAAATTACATGAAATTTTGTTAACTTAACAAGATGCAGTTCTTACGTAAAACCTCGGATCGTAACTCGCTCCAGCTGCGAGTTATCTTTATCCCTTTAATATGACAGTTCGCCTTTATCGTAGAAATTGAGCTCACAAGACATGCACCACTGCGCCTGGAAACTCACTGGTTAGTTATGACGCTTTCGAACTCGAACAATCTGATTGTCTTAAGCACGAACTCCCAGCAATGCGCTATGTTTGCATGTTCAATACTTAATTAAGGTGATGCACATTTTACCCTCAGATGCCGAAAAATCCCAAAGAAGCCAGCTTCAGGTAAAGAACTAAACTTTTTCTCGCAGCCTAACAGAGCTTAACCTCACAAACAAAACTTTCACGGGCATCGCAGGGGTGATCAAACAACTTTTTTGAAGTTATTCCAAATTCCAGATTAACTTTGCCGCAATCCGTTTGTCCGAGTGGATTAGAGAGGCCGTTTGGCTCTTTACCGAGCATGCCCGCTCCCCAGTCGCTCTGGTCCACCGGGCGTCCGTCCAGCCACTGCCATGAGGAGCCGCTGCTGCTCTGGAGCTTCCTCGCACCAACGAAAGCTTGCCCCACGCCTGTTGTTAGTTAGATGAGAGACATTATCTATGCAGCATGCGGAAAGACAGACAGTTTTTAGATTAGATTGCATAGCTGAAACTAGAGCACTCTGAGAGCGCATAACTCCCCCCATGAGAGGCAACCGTAGCAAAAAATTCAAATTGGCTCTGAAGCCATAATTTTCTTTTTAAGAAATCCAAAATCTAATCGTTTGTGCCTTTTGAAAGTAATAACACCTTGTGCAATTTTCTTGAAGATCCGTTCATAACTTATTGAGTTATACTGCTAACAAACGATGTGACAAACATGAGTCAAACATACAAACGAACAAACCGATCTGCACCAAAATTTAATCATTTATATTTTTTAACATAACCAACATACTATATGAATTTCATAAATATCCATTCATTATTTTTTGAGTTATTGTGATAACATGCATTAAATTAAAAACAGTGACAAACAAACGAACGAACAAACGGATTATTACCAAAATTTTGTCATTTACTCTTTTTTATATACCTAACAACTCATGTTAATTTCGTAAAAATCCATCACAACTTTTTGAGTTATGGCAATGAGAAAAATGAGGCAGACGAACAAACAAACGGATGTACATATCTTCACCAAAAGTTATTCATCTGTTCCTCCTAACATACCTAAAACAATCCCTGTAAGTTTCGTCTAAATCGGTTGATAACCTTTTGAGTTATCTTGGTGACAGGCAGACAGACGGACACACGGACAGACAGATGGGCCTACCCAGTCCCCGAGACAGGGCCCAGGTTAGGAGGTGGCTATTTAGGCTGAAGCCCTGGGTGTTTTCTGAAAAGCCCCGAATCTGAATTATAAATAAATATGAATAGGTCATCATGAAATTTGTAGGAATTAATAAGAATGTTAAAATATACAAATTACTAAAATCTAATGACGAACTGTTTATCCACTTGTATGGTTGACTATTTAAAATCAAGGTCAGAGCGAAGACAATTGATCTAAAATACATTTCTATTAAAATTTGGTTCGAACGTTTCGACCCTAGAGATCATCATCAGCAATCTGAAACTACAAACATAGAAAATATTTAACAGTGGCATTTTCAAACTTAGCTATTCTAAAAACCAACGTAGGTGCAATTCATCTAATGGGGGCTAGTTTTAAAGGGTACGATGACTGCATACCGTTTGAGGTTTGGACTGAATTTGGTAATGAATAGGGAACATGAATTTGCAGAGCCAAGGATGGAAAAGTTTCCTTACAAAATAGGGGTGTTGCACTGTTCTGCATGCGTACGTATAGCTGAATGTGATGGTGTAGTTAAGGGGATCGTTTACAAATTTTGGAATTTTCTTTATTAGTGGTCCGATCTTACTGAAATTTTCACATAATATGTAAAATTAAAAAAAAAACACTTTTTATTCGTGTAACTTTTTCCATTTAG
>LQNS02278143.1:11646573-11673377 GCA_001587735.2 Parhyale hawaiensis | reverse complement strand
GCATACCAAGTGTTACTCCAGCAAGACGCCTACGATATCCATGGGTAAGTGTTGGTATTTACTGCAGCATACCAAGTGTTACTCCAGCAAGACGCCTACGATATCCATGGGTAAGTGTTGGTATTCACTGCACCACACCAAGTGTTACTCCAGCAAGATGCGAACCATATCCATGGGTATGTGTTGGTCTTCACTGCAATATAGCAAGTGTTAGTCTAGGAAGACACCTACGGTATTCACGGGTAGTGATGATTGAACATGGACATGCATTACAAGTTTCATCAATAAAATACTAAAAGATACATAACAAATGAAAGTGCAATAGTCGGGCTATTTGATGATGCATTTTCTGCCAGTAAAATGGTTATGGTTCTGCAGTAATCCCAATATAATAACACGCTTCGTGTATTTATGTACACATTTCGTGTCCACATTTTAATAAAACAGGCAAAAAAATAGGCCATGTTGCAGATTATGTAATTAAGTTGCGTTTTCATGGAGATCGACGACCAGGTTGCAGAAATTGGCGAAAGTGGGATCCTCACCCCTTATCTGAAAGCACTTCTTGCTTGAAACACTTCCTGAAATCGGAACAATATTTTTTCAGCTTCTGGGGTCAAACAGGTCACGACGCATATATTCGGTAAATGATTACAAAGTGATGATTTTTCACGAGCAGTAGACAATTATTTCTTTTAGGTTACTGTCTTTCTTCGACGGAGCAGTTTTTGCTTCATGGGCCAAAAGTTCCGAACTTCACTGAAGCAAACATTTGAGTTTGAAAGACGGTATCATATTGCGTATAAGCTGACTGGAGTTGCATTCAAGTATATTGTAGTGCTTTACTCAAGATCTTACTTCTGCCTCTCACCATGGAAGACGCACCTTGAAGAAGAAGCTGACTGGAGGACAGAGAATGCAAAAGAACAACGAGGCTACTACGCTCTCAAGCAAAGATGTGCTACCAGTGGAGAGAGATGAAGCGTCTATTTGACACAGTGTCTAGAAAGACTTGAAGCAGAATGACTACAAAAGGAAATAAGAGCTGCTGATAAGCGTGAGCTTGAAAATGAAACGGCAAGTCAGAGAAGAGAGTCCTTAAGGATGATAGCTTGAAAAAGGATCAATGAAAAAAATTGAAGAAGCAGTTCGGTGCAGAGAAGATTCCGCACTGAGCTTCTGTATATTAAATAAACGTATTAATTATTGCATGAATTTTATCGCACACGGGTCCACTAGCTTGTTATTGAAACAAGGTAGTATTATTGAAGTCCCCTGTGCTTATCACCCGCGAACAAAGTGAGAGAGGTGATAATGTTGTCGTTGAAGATTTAAGTATATATATTTTACAGTTTCTTGTCCCGTCAACACCCCGAATTATCCAGACAGGGGGCTCATCCGTCCACCCTTGTGTTTTATTAGAATAAATACAAAGCATCGAGCCAGGACTCGATCTGGGGACCTTGAGACTACCACGCCGGTTCTCTACCAGTAAGCCACTGCAGCTAACAGCACCGCAAGCACACGAGGTGCTTGTGACATTTGTCACAAGCACCTTGAGATTATAACGACATTTGTCTGCTGTAGTTTTGGAGGCGATAGGTGACTATTTTTTCACGAGAAGCTGGGCGGTTTTCTACTTCAGGTAG
Source organism: Parhyale hawaiensis (assembly GCA_001587735.2). Classification (NCBI taxonomy): domain Eukaryota; kingdom Metazoa; phylum Arthropoda; class Malacostraca; order Amphipoda; family Hyalidae; genus Parhyale; species Parhyale hawaiensis. Next base: position 11,671,728 of record LQNS02278143.1, on the reverse strand, counting down.
TATTTGCTGAATCTGGGCTCGTCATCGGGATTCCTGCACGTAACGTTATTGTGGATGATAGATCTGAGGACACGCTCATCTGTTTTGTAGGACGGTGACATTTGGTTCATGTAACATAATTCTACGGTACTGCGATATTCTGTTGTCTCTTGTGGGTCTTTTTTTGCAGGTACTTGATTAGGATGTTGTCGAAAAATGAGTTACTGTAGCCGTTGTTGACAAGTGTTTGCTTGAGCTGCATGATTGATGAATGGAATGCCATCCAGGTTCAGCAAATTTTGACTGTTCTGTGGATGAGTGCTCTGACTGTACCTGTTTTATATCGCCCCGGGCAGTCACTGTTTGCATTGAGGTAGTTTCCTGCGTCTTTTGGCTTTTTGTAGACTATAGTGAGCATTTGTTCCCGCTGCCGTCAACTTCAGCTAGGAGTAATTTTCGCAAACTTCTACATGAGTCACATTGAGATACAGATCTACATGGTAATTCTCTTCGACCTTGTATCTATTGCCGGTATGTCCTTGATTACTAAGTGGTGGTGTGAAAAGAGGAACATCTGTGGCAATTCCGTGTTGCACTTGAAACAGCATCTGTCCTCCATTTCACGTTTGAGTTAAGCAGCAACAACAAAGTCGACTCTTTGGATGTTTAAGTCGACGGCAGCGGGAAAAAATACTTCACTACAATCTACAAAAAGCCAACAGACACAGGAAAACAACAGGGGAAAAATTTCCCATCATACCTATCTGACGTAAAAAGACGGTTAAAGTAGCACTCCCCGACAGAGAAATTGAACACTCCAGCAAAGACTCAGTACCTACTAAGAATAACTTTAAGTAGTGTAGGCTTCAAAGAGCACATCAGCGGCGGACTAGCACAAGCAACAACAATGGCACAGCTGTGTCGTTTCCGAAACCTTTCCAGAGACAACAAGAGGAACCGTACTTGGAACTAGTCAGGCCCGTTCTCATCTATCCTCCAATTCCACTGCACATCTGCTCAACCTCACAAATTCTCAGACTGTAAAAAATACAAAATCAGGCAACAAGATATATCGCCAACACTTCACTTACAGAACACAAATCATCAGTTGAATTACACGAAACCAGTAAACTACAATCAATTAACAAGATACTTCAATAGCAAGCTTAACGAATCGAGCAGGCTAACAGCACAGAACAACATCAGTCCATTCTACACATTGCCGAAACGCAACCAGAAACACACAAATACATCTATCATCACAACACAACGGTCTGGCGACGTACCCCCCTCTCCCTTACGGTAAATCAACAGTGAATATAAGTTATATATAACACACTGTAAAGGAACCGGCATTGCCCGAGTTTTTCACCTTCTCCTATTTTTCTATTTCAACTTTCTTCCATTTCACCTCTTGCTACTAACCTCTCTCCAACTATCGTCTATTTTTCTCCTCTCCTTCACTCCACTCACCGAGCCGAGCGAGTAGTAACATCATGAGCTCTCTACCTCAAGCATGGAAGGTACCGCACCACCTCCAACAGCACTACCATCTGCTCCTGAAGATGATTACAGAGGTAGTCGAAACGTTGAGGCCAACATTAGAGAACTACTGCACAGTATCGGGAATGATGATTGTGTAAAATGTTTTAGAGACCTAGTAAGAGTTAATAAATTTATTATTAACACTGTGTTCTCTGTCACCTTAATTCAATAGAACTTACTTAGCTGAAAAGCTGCTACAGGGTGTTTCTTTAGGCGAACAAATTTCAACCATAGGTAGAAAAACTCAAGACAAATCGATTTTCATGAATGAAAAAAGGCGCAAGACTCCCTAGTTTTCGAGTTATAATGACTTGAAGAAATTAAAAGCTTCAAGTATAGGATACTGCGTGCGCGCCAATATTAGCTCTAATTTTTAGAGTTTAGCACGTTTTCCGACCACATTCCTGCCCACGCGCTTACACTGAATCGATATTCATGATTATTTGGGCATTTGACATAAAGATTATTAAGCTTGAGCCCAATGATGATTATTGTGAATGTTAAAAACACCATCACGAGTAAAATACGCTTCATCTGTGCAAGGAATCAGCTAGAAGAAGTTCGGATCCCTTGTTCGCTGCTGCGTGAACCACTCTGAAAATTGCAAACAAGGTCCAAAATCTGGTGGCAGCAACCCTTGCATTTTTTTTTTTTTTGAAACGACACGGATATAAACTCTGACGACGTAGTGTCCGCCATACAGTAGTGTGATTACGTTAAATGCTAAGTGTGATACTGCAGATATTTTTTCTAACCATGAAATATTTACAGTTTTTACTGTAAAAATAATGTAAACTGCTTTGGTGGGGTCGGAAAACGTGCTAAACTCTAAAAATTAGAGCTAACATTGGCGCGCACGCAGTATCCTATACTTGAAGCTTTTAATTTCTTCAAGTCATTATAACCCGAAAACTAGGGAGTCTTGGGCCTTTTTTCATTCATGAAAATCGATTTGTTTAGAGTTTTTCTACCTATGATTGAAATTTGTCTGCCTAAAAACACCCCTGTACGGATGTTTTATTGAAGGCGACAGAAAGATCAACGTGTTAATGAGACATTTATTAGTTTTCCCAAGTTGTCGACAACATTTTATACAGTCGTTGCCTGTGTTATGTAAGTGATCGCCAACGTTGTCCTCGGCGTTTCGACGGCTTCGGTTGTCATCACCAAGAGGCGGCGGTGGTGGTGCCGGTGGTAGTAGCAGTGGCAACGGGGACGATGAGAGGTCTTCCATGTCAAGAGAATGGGAGCTCGAGCTGAACTAAATGAAAGTGTTTCCGAAAACCCTCACTAACTCTAGGTGAGGAGAGCGGTGCTGCGCTGTGGTGCATGGGCAACTGAGAAGCCGGCTGCGCCAATCAGCGCAGCCGATTGGTTGGTCGCTACGCCGGTCGCTGAGACTGTTGTTCTCCGAGCAGCTGCAGGGTTCTAGATAGGCCGGTCGATTGGGTGTTTATGGAGGGATGGTTGAGTTTGATCGGCATAGCTTCTTCTATTTGTAGGCGAGTTCTATCGTTGTTCCTTCGAAAAATTTTGGTGCAAGTAACTAAAGCTTCTCTGGTGATTTGTTGGTCATGGTTGCTTCTTGTATGGTTTGAGGGACCTCCTCCTCTCAGATGCATGGTATATGTTCTTGATAGTGTGGTTGTCATTACGCAAATGAATGAGCTAGGGTGGAGCTCGCAGTCTTCAACGTTGCACTTCAATTCATACACGACGTTTGATAACTGCACTGTAGTTCTGCTGGTGGCGGCAGGCTGTTCCTCATGAGCAACTGGGTGGTCTTTAGGTTTTTGTAGTAGATGGTGAGTTTTATCTTGTCAACTTGTCTTCCGAGTTTTTGCAAGTAACGTTGTGAGTGATGATGGATCTAATTACACGTTCATCCGTCTTGTAGACAGGGGACAGTTGGTTCCTGTAGAAAATCTGGATGCAATTTTCATGGTTTTCAACTTTAGGGGAATTGTTCTTTTGAAGAGAGTTGTTCAGGAATCAGGACCTAATGCAGCTCCTCAATCTAACCGATCTTACGCATGAATAGCGTCTATTTATTAAGCTTTACGAACTGCGTCTAACCTCAATTTTGCTGCATACGGGAGTCGAAACATGGGAACGTTTCTCCCTATCCTTCCCAGTACGCTGCTGGGTATGCAGCCTGTCTAATATTATAATATTCAAAAACTGCTTAAGCTCCAAGCCGGGGCAGCCCTTCCGCTGCAGCGAGGGCCACTTGCTCAGTTTCGAATCGCTCTCTGAATTTTTCTTGAGTTTCAATTCGCAACTGCACATATTGGGAATCGATGTGTCTTAATAAATTCAGCCGTTATCACGCGCACAGAAACATGTGTTCTAAAATCGTGAATCGCTTCCGTGTTCCGACTACGCTGGGGGTTTAAGGTAGCCCGTGTATGCAAAGTCACTGCGCGTCCATCCTGTCACCCTACTCAACCTATCTCGACACTATGATTTTCACCGTTTTACCAGCAGACTGTTTGCCCTTGTATTCCATGATATAAACCAGGCACGTGCCATGAGAATGTGCTCTGGGAAGGCATTATCGAAATATTTGAAGGAATGTGAAAAATTTTAATGTATTGTGTTCACTTGAAAATTATATTTGGCTACTTGTAAAGGAAATCTAGGTACTCTCTTCATAGTAGCAAAGAATCTGTTGTTTTCTCATACAAGTTGAAAAATGGATTTTAGTCCAATTTCTATAGTCTTTCTTTTTCTATAGATGTAAGTAAGAAAGTGAAGTAAGTCTTTTATTAGTCATTCTGTTTCTAGTGTAACTTTTTATTCTTTTCACTGCAAAAGTCGACCTCTCTAGTAAGTTACATTAGTAACAGAAATTTTACAGCACTGGGAAACGTCTGTTCGAGGCCGTGTTCGAAAACCTAACCTAACAATGTTGAAACTGATTTACCTCCTAGTAGCAGTGCACTGTAAATTTTGCTCAAATTTGCTTCTTATAATGACGAAAAAATTCCATAGCTCTTTACTAAACATTCAAATGTATTCATATCAGCTACTCAAAGAATATGAGATGAACTGTAACCTTTTGACAACGGAAAAACCTACTGAGATTATTTTTAAATGTTCGCACAACTGCACAGATTATTCTTTTTATTTCTTCTTTAACTAAAGTACCGTTCATAGACCAGTGCTAGCACTCTTCTTTTTTTTTACCATGCTCTTTCACATGTCCCAACAACTTTCGTTCCCTTCTCTCATTTTAGATTGTTAAGTTTGTTTCGGTATATCTTCAGCTAGCACTGAAGATATCTTGAAACAAATATTTTTTATTGTATAGATGAATTTAAAAAATGAGATGTAACTAGTCAAAAACGATCAATGAAACTTGTAAGCGAGACGCCTGAGCGCTGGCACACACTGGCAACTAGGAAGTAAAGAATGCAACGGGAGGACTCAATAGGGCTGAAATAAAACTTAGCCGTGACCGCACGTAGCAAATTTACATCACATCGACGAGTCAAAGTGTTTAAGTGTGGGACCTCAGGCCTTCGTATGATGTTTTCTTGAACATATCATCGTATTTTTTTCGATTTATTTCATTCAATCTCCGGCTCATGATTGGCCAGCTATTTGAGCTGCAAAATACCGTAAAATGTTGTCGCCAAGTACAGAAAGTCCGAGCAATAGGCTGAGTGTTACTGTGGTTTCTCTCGCGTACAGAATTGGCTATATTGGTGCTTATATTTGTTGGTAAGGAATAAATGTGTTTTGCGAAGAGCACTATGAACTGAATATGAACTGTAAATAAGGCTTCAACCAAGAAAAAGAAGTTCAATCAGGTCGCCGAAAAGGAACAAATTCGACGATAGTGCTGTGAAAGTTGCCACCAGCATGCAGTGCCATATTTTTCATAGATAATTGCTAAATTAGTGGATATTATCTTAATTTATTTATGCGCTAGAGATGAATTTCGCAATTTAAGGCGATTTTTCTGGTTAAATTAGTTAAAATACTCCTAGACTCCTCAGCCATAGATTCGTCGATGATTACATCACTTTATGGTGCTAATTTCTCGTGAGTCCTCCCGTTACGCTCTTTGTTTCCTGCTGGCAACTATTTTCATTGCAAGGAGGTTTACTAGTCTATTAAACCTCCTTGCCCGAAGGCACGCTGAATTCTGCCTTTACCGCCCCTTGGTTCTCAACGCCGCGGCACGTGCGATGCACAATGATACCCGTAGCTTTCTCACAGCGATGCTTAGGCAGAGGTAAATGATGCCTATCTGACGTAAAAAATGCAGTAATGTGCGTTTTCTGCTGTATAAATGACTAATAATTATGTTTTCGTATGAAATGTAACTGTTTGCGGCTTTCCTGCAGGGTAGGCAGTGCCTACCTTGTCTATCCTGACGAAATGTGCCGGATATAAACATACAGCATAATTGAACACAAATAGCAATCTCATCCTTCGGAGGTACTTGTCTTATTACTTTTCTTTTATTTTACACGCTTTCGCTGACTTTTGTTTTCCATCGTCTGAATATACATAACTTATGTTTTTAAATTTTTCCATTTTCATTTGTTCATCGAAGTATTTGATAATTTCAATTCTTTAGCGGGACCCGCGACTTCTTTGTAATTTATGCGCGATAGCTTTTTTACAAGATACAACAAGCTCAGCCAATTTTTTCTATAATTGATTCATGTCGCCGAAAGCACTTTTTCTGTCAGCTCACGTAATTTATCTAAACACCAGGCTTTCATTTCAAAATTCTTCAGAATGAAGTAGTTCAGATCACCTCGCTTTTCACCTAATTCTGGCTATGCATTTTTGCATATTTGGATCGTTATACCCTAATATTACAAGATATCCAAATCAGTACGGTATTTATGGTAACTGTGAATTGAACTTTCTGTCATTGCATCGAAACTAACTGGAAATTTCTTCAAGAGTGAACAAAGAGAAGCTTCAACTTTCGTCTAACGAAAAGCAGAACTTCCGGCATGTTAATTTTTCCTCCAGCCGCTACTGAACAGCGTAACGCACAGACACTTGGACGGCGCCTCAAGCGGAATTAAAATATAGATTAGCAGACGTCTGATATAAGAAGGTGCTGATTCAAAATAAATTAACTTAATTAATATAAAACTCCAAAATTTTACCAAATGTTGAACGGGAGATACACGCATTCAATATTTACATAAAGTTGGGCCATAAGTAAGGTGCATAAAAAATATACATTAAAACTAAAAATGGCAAACCAATTTTTTTTTCAAATAAAAGAGGAGATTTTAAAGTTATTTTAATACTATATTTATTCTACCGACAATGCATCATATTGCTGTTAAAATTCATAAAATATCCCTCTCTCTCAAAATGAATCGTAACTCAGTGCAACAACGAGCAAGAATCGTGGAACTTTACTTCCGAAGTAATTGTTCGGTTACTGCAGTTCAGAGGATATGCACGAACATTGCTGGTATTGGAAGACGTCATTCGAAGAAGTGCGTAAGATTACTGGCATTGAAATTTCGAGAAAGCGGGACAACAGCAGACCAACAACGTAGTGGTAGACCAACAACGTAGTGGCAGACCACGAACGAAACGAAATGATGCTTCAATCCAACTTGTTGCAACGAGTGTTGCTGATCGGCCAAAAACGTCGACTAGGATACGTTCAACTCACCTGGAAATGTCACGTACTTCACTCCGACGGATTTTGGCAAAAGATCTACAGCATCATCCATATAAAATTCAAATAACAGAAAAAATCCAACCTATGGACTACCAAAAGCTGTTGCATTTTGCAAATATGTTTTACAGCTGGCAAAAAAAATGAAGAATTTGTGAAGAATCTAATCATGACCAATGAATCGAATGTTCTCCTCGATGGTTTTGTTAATCAACAAAATTGTAGATTTTTGGAGCCTGAAATCCAAAGCTAATTCATGAACATCCACTTCACTCAGCTAAAGTAACAGAATGGTGTGCCATCACGTCTTTCAAGATAATCGACCATATTTTTTTAAAATGCTAACGGTGATATAATTTGTGTTAATGGAGACCGCTATAGACAGATGATTCAAGAATATTTGTTAGGTAAAATTGAAAACAGCAACATAGAAAATACGTTTTTCCAACAAAATGGAGCTACAGCGCATACAGCAGAAGCAACAATTCAAATGTTGAAGACAATTTTCCCGAACAGATTAATTTCTTCTTTTAGCGACATATTGTGGCCACCCCGATCTCCAGATTTAAGCGCTCTTGATTTCTTTCTCTGGAGATACTTAAAGGCAAGCGTCTACATTGATATGCCTGAAACCTTGCAGCAGCTGAAAAGAAACATCAGTCAGGAGATCAACATTTCAACAGCGACGTTATAGAAAGCAATGAACAGCACCATTGCAAGAGCTTGCGATTGCTTAGTCAATAATTGCATTTAGTTAAAGGATATTGTTTTCGATACTTCAATGCATTGCATAATTCTAAAATAAAAGTTTAAAATCTCTTCTTTCATTTGCAAAAAACCAAATTACTTTACCATCTTTACTTTTAATGTTGTTATCTTTTTTGAAAAGGTACCTTACTTATGGTCCACCTTTTATAAGACGACTGTATTATGTTTCTTAATTGTATTGCTTAGAAAATGACCCTGCTCTCTCTGACGCAGCCTAATGAGGAAGACGCACATATGGGTCGCAATATGATAGCTCCTAAAAATTTGTAGATTTTTACCCTGACGAAGGCTCTAACTTGATAAGTACTGACAGGTTGGTCTGATGGAAATAGGTCTGGAAAAGTTTATTAATATCTATCAAATTTAACCAGTTTAGACGTAATGTATAGAAAACAGTGCCTACATTATCGCAAATTTTCCAGCAGAAATGCTGAAGGAATGAAAGATAAAGTTAACTTTGACTGCAGGCTCCCTTAGGAAACCCCACACGCATTGGTTCGCGTTGCAAATATAAGCCAACCGGCCCCAGAGGAGTAAGTACAGCTGCAGCCGACGATAGGTTGCTAGGAACTATGGCGCCGAAACGGAAGGTTCAACGACCCACCACAACTCTACCCTAAGGCAGGTGCCCTCATGATAGCTATGCTCAACAAGCAAATTCACTGATTCAAGTCTTCAAGCGCCCTTGAGAAAGACCGCGCCTGGTCTGGGGATCGTTTCAGGACCCTCAGCACTACTGTACACAGTGTGCAGCACGCAACGCCCGCTGATAGCGTGGGAACAAATGTCTGTCTATTTTTATTCCTATATGAGCTACTCCACTTAGGGAAACTTTTGAAATGAGATGATAATGCCAGTCAAAGGCAAACGAAGAAAAAAGATCATAAAATAACTTACGAAAACCGGAATGTTTAGTGACCCATCGGTGGTCATGTGAGCATTAGTTTCTACAGTCCAGTTAAGTATTTAACGCATACAGTAAGTCAGCATATAATTAGTGAAAACCTGAAAAGTTAAGTCAATCCCGCCGTTGAAAGTGAGATAAAAATAGGGAAAATTCTTGAGACCCAGAAAGGAAACGCAAATTTGAGAACTACGACAATGAAAGGTAAGCTGCTACGATTGAGAAACTGTACGAAAAGAAGGTACCTCCGAGGTGAATCCCGCGTTGTCACCTGAGGTGGATTCATTAGAGCTTGAGCACACGCACGCAAAAGTTGCATTGCAACGCAACTCTGTATTCGATTGCGCTACAGCGCCATAGGCTTCGGCTTAGACGTTGCAATGCCACTGAAATGAATATCTGAGGGATGAGTCGCTTCTTGCAGTTTGTACGCTTTAACAAGCAGCACAGTTTTAGCCTGACATTCAAGAACCATGAGTAGTAGCCATGGCTACGTGACGGCCGAAGGGAAAACTTGCGTCGCAACGCAAATTTTCCGTACGTGTGTCCACGCTCTTATGACACCAACGGGAGCGTGTGAAGTTGAATGAAGGGCGGAAAGTTCTCCTTGGTGCGGTTATGTTGAAGAAAGTTCCTTGTATTAAATGAGGTGTGTTCGGATGAACATCTTGAGGCGTGCGAGCAGACGAGGGACAAAATAGCAGACCAGATGCATGCGTTATGGTAGCCAGACTATGTTAAAGAAGACAAAGTGGGCTAGAGTAGGAAAGAAATGCGTTGTTGCAAATAAAAAGTGTATGGTTGTTTTCTCTTTAACAGTGATATGCGTTGTTTTATTTTTGCTTTACTTTTCTCACGCCCTTGGAGTTTATCGCTCGAATTGATACACAATCTTTTAACCATCATTTTGTCGATTGGAACTGACTTGGTACTGAATATTTGTTATGCTTATTGAAATTACTTGTGACTAATGAAAAATAGTGCAACGAACGTTAACGCCTTCTTAAAGAAAGCAAACTCTGTCTGTGTACTATGTTAGATGACGCGTTTCAGGTTACTTGAGGCGTTTTGGGTTTACTGTAGATGAGGCGCATTAGCCTAGATGAGCGTTAGGATGGTTCAGACACGTTAGGTAAGATGAGGAGCGTTCGTAAGTTAAATAAGAAGCGATAGATTATGCGATTAGCTTAATGAGAGATATCAAGCATTGGGTTTCACGAATGCCGTTGACGTTATACATGAGACAATATAGCTTGTAGAGATGACCTACGTTACGTGAGGCGGAATTCGCCATGGGTACGTTAAGCGACGAGCTTTAGTTTAGATGGGCAATGATACGTTACAGTGGAAGATATGGATTAAGAGGAACCAAGAGAAGTTGCAACAGAGCAGTTTAGATTTCGTACATGTTAGAAAGTGAAGGCGTTCATTAACCGTGATATTTCCACGGGTCTCGCTAATTCGAATATTTTACTACAATAGCTTCCCATATAACATGTGATTTACAGTTTTTATTACCAGCACGGACAATTTTAGTTCCAGCCACTACCAATAAATCTTGACCACAATGCACCGTTACTTAACTCGTCTGTTAGCAGGCACACACAATGCTCACCTTATGGAAACAACTGATACTGCCTAGAATTGAATACTGTTCACCTCTTTGGATGCCAAGCAAACGGAAAGACTTAGAGCGCCTCGAGGCTGTCCAGAGATCGTTCACAACCAAAATCCGCGGCATAAAAGATTTAAACTCTCACGAAAGACTTGCTCAACTTCAAATATACTCAATTCATAGGAGATTCGAGCGCTTTACGATTGTTGAAGATTACCGTCAACATGATTGAGGCCCTTGAGCGAACCTTAACGGGCCCCACTACTGAGGCCGTCGGAGAAACCCTTGGACCTTTGAAACTTTCCCAAGGAGGCAGCCTCTCACCTGCAGCCTGCAGCATCGCGACAGTGTCTCCTTTTGCTACTAACACCGTGTCGTTCACAAAGACTTTAGTAATAGCAATAGACATTTTAGTATAGCCATGCCACAGATTTTGCTAGACTTTTTAGTCTCCCCAAGGAGACCAATCCTGTTCGCAAAGTAAAAGCTAATGCCAGGTCGAGTAAACGAGATTCACCCACAGTTTGGACTTTTCCATCCTTGATAATCCTGGCTATAAAAACTGAAGCGCGCCTCCCGCGCGTGCCACTCTCCGTATCCCCTCAGCGATAGGCGAACGTTGGCCGAGTAGCCAGCCACCAGTGCCACTATATACATCTTTGCCACCACTCTACGTACCGTCGGTGTGCTTAACACCCGCGTACTTTTGACTAGTTCACTCTGAACTTTCTCAAGCCGAACTCAAGTTTATGTAAACACTCTCAATAATTGTCCCTACGCACGGAACTGCTTGTAATTACCTAGTGTGTTTGCTAATTAAAAATAAGAAAAACGTACTTGTGTTTATTTAAGTCGAAGACAATAATTAATTACCTGAACTCTTCTACCTTGCCACGCTAAGGCGTAACAACGATCATATATGTTTGGAAAATTCTAGAAGGAATTACTGTCAACGTCAATGGGCGAATCCAGGCCAGACACTCAAACAGTATTGGTCGCACTTGTGCAGTGCGAATTCCGATTAAAACTGGTGGTGATGCGATAGCCACAAAGTCTTCTAATTGTTTCGTGGTCCGAGGGGCGAGATTATTCAACAAAATGCCACGTCACATTCGAAATGTCACCGGTACAGAGACTGCGAAATTTAAAAACTTACTGGACGCATGCTTACTAAAAGTACCACATAAACCTGTTGTAAGCGGCTACGTGAACTGTGGGGATAACTCGCTGTTAGCCATCCAACTGGTCAAGGACTGCTGCATCTCCTCTGCTCAGGATGGGTGGCGTGCATAACGCCACCCGGACCTAGTCCTAACTATCATCAAAGGTAAAGGAAAGGTACCAGGTAGTTTGCATCAGCTAGCGCGGGCGCACACCTTGCACGACGGCGGCCCTGCAACAGTCAACGGTCGCACCATTGATTGCAATTTTCTGACCTGCTACGAACATTGTCTAATCTTGTTTACATTCAGGTAGCCTTGGCATTGTATTGCTTGAGTGGGATTTTACTTACTGCTCTGTATACATGTTGGCTATTTTCGTTTATTATTTATTACCAATTTCGAAATTTAGCATGCCTCCCCATATATATGCACATCCCAAGCTGTATGTTCTATATCGTAACATAGATATATTTGTATTTTTCTTTTCACGTTCTATGGGAATAAAATAGGAAGAAATTCGAGCGTTGAAAATAATGCGACGGTATCTCTGAAGTCGTACCGGGTTGTATTCAGCTAACCAGGGACCTGAGCTCACCTAAATTATCGCGTTAGTACATGTTTAAAGTTAATATACAGTATATATTCAACGGTAATACCTATATAGATATATATATCACAGTTTCTCGTCCCGTCAACACCTGGTATTATCCAGAAAGGAGGCTCTCTGTCCGCCTCTGTGTTTAAATGGAATAAATACAAAGAATCGAGTCAGGATTCCATCCTGGGACCTAGAGATTACCACGCCGCCACTCATACCACCAAGCTACAAACAGCTAAAAACAACGCAAGCACGCAAGGTACTTGTGTTGCCCGTGGACAAAGAGCCCCCTGTCTGGATAATACCAGGTGTTGACGGGACGAGAAACTGTGAGATCTTTCAGGTTATTAATTGTTCAGGGTAGACGGATGAGCTGCCTCATACACGTACGGCTCTGCCTTAATGTCATTGCACTGATGCAGCGGGCAAGACAAGTACCTTGCGTGCTTGCGTTGCTTTTAGCTGTTTGTGGCTTGGTGGTATGAGTGGCGGCGTGGTAATCTCTAGATCCCCGGATCGAATCCTGACTCGATTATTTATATATATATGTATACGTATATATATAGCTAAGTCGTACATCAAGTGTAATTGAGGTCGTTTTTACGCGCAATTTACGGCCATTTCTAGGTTGGTTAAGGGCCAGGACTGGTTCTTCTAACGCCCGAATAAACTTGCCTTCGTGAAGGTTTGGTGAAGGCAAAGACTTGTTCTGCTCACGATTAAAAACTGAAGCCAAACAAGGCCAATCTAAGATTGACGCTACGTAAGACAATCTAAAATTGACGCTAAGTAAGGCCAATCAAAGATTGACGCTAAGTAATTAAAAGACAATTTTACAACAACCCTAAAAACAAAAAAACACTAAATCAACATTCATACAATAACAGCTCATTAGAACACTGCGCAAACCAGTTCTGGCCTGACCTTACCTTGATGAGGGGTAGCAAATTTGAAGGAGAGCTGTAGTAAGGTGGTAGTGGCCCAGCGCATTTATCTGTCTTGAAAATTTCAAGGAAAGGCCAGTGGATTTTCCCTGCCACTAGGTGTAAAGTTTTTCATAACACCTAACGGCATAATTTACGCTTAATGTCGTCGTTGGTTAAGAAACGTTAAGCTTAATGTAGGAATTAGCTACGTCGATGTTCGTGCCTTTGCAGGTCTAGGAGATACGTTGTTCTATGGATGCTGTCAGCTGTCAATATGATACATTGTTCAGGAGAGAACTTGTCATGATGAAATGTAGAGGGGATTCTCGAGTCCTCAATGAACAACTTAATTGGCATAATGTGCATGGGTGCAAACGCATTCTGTTTCCACTCACAGCTTCGCACCTGGATGCCTGCGGAAGAACTTCCTGCTGCTGTCCTGATCCCTTCGTTTCCGTGGAGCAAGTGGGCTGCGTCTTCATAGCCACCGACACCAAGCTGAACATGGACGACGCCCGAGCTGAGTGTCGTAGCATGTGGCCAGGGTCTGACTTGTACACGGGACCTCCTTCGTGGGAGAACCTCTACGACTTCATGAACAGCAAGGGTGAGACAGGCAGTCTGCCTGTTCATTGTTTGTCCGTGTTGTCTGCTAACGCGTACTATAATTCAGTGTAATGACGCCAGATTAATTAATTAGTAGTTTGTGATAACTAAGAACAATATATTTTCAGATAGATAAACAGATTTTTGAGACCAACATGAAGTAAATGTCGGACCTTTCTTTCCAAGTCAAGTTGGGTGGCATGGAATTAGTATTGTATTGAAATTTCGCAATGCCCACCTCTTGGAGGTAATCAGTCTGCTACTATATAATTTCAGTGCAATTTCCGACCTATTAATGGAAATGTCAACACGCTAACTGAAGAAAACCAAAGATATCTTTTGATTGTTACTAATGGTAAATATCGCCTTAGGAGCCGCTCGTATCTAACACCCTTCTGTAGAAAAAAATATTTCATTAGCAGAGTCGCCGGTAAGAAGTGATAGCTCGATGCATGAAATTGTGACGGAGAAACTGCGTGATGCTGCCCTACCAAAGTATTCCGTATCATGCAATACAGTGTTGTCCAAGCTGGGGTCAGCGTACCCCTTGGGGTACGCAACATACTGTAGTTCATGAGGGTACGTGAACACACAAGGCACACGTAACACGTATACATTATGTTGTGTAAGTAGTTCATGAGGGTACGTGAACAAACAAGGAACACGCATACATTATGTTGTGTAAGTAGTTTTCAAGCATTTTGTTATTAAATAATGGATGTCACAACAGCGCAACAATCGATATGAACGTGGCTTTCAAGTATCTTGAATAAATACGGCTGAAAGGGCAACTTTATTATTATTTAAGCTACCCAAATAAAGCAACGCCCCGACAGCAGGACTCTTCGGCGAAGATGTAAGTGATATCCTCCGGAACAAGGAGCCAAAGCTTAAACATCTACACGAAAGAAGAGTACGTAGGTTCGGCAGTTTTACTTGCACTTTACAGTGAAAGCGTGCAATCGGCTGGCCCCGGAAGTTGTCAATGGACAGAAAGTCAAGTCGTTTCAATAATCATCAGACAAGTACAAGAGGCAGCACCCTCCTCCTAAGCCTCGAACCCTCTCCCTATGTCATGCAACTTCCAACTGCTTCTTCTCAGCTGTTCTCCATTATCCACCATAACTTATTTTGTGCCGAGGCAACTCTATGTATTCGCACGTCCAACGGATGTGCAGCTTGCATTCGTGCAATATTCAAAATCGGCAACAGTAACATGAAGCACGTGCGAGCTGTACATCCTTGCATCAAGTTGTGCGTGCGAATGCTTAGTGTTGGCTGGGCATAACTGTGTCAGTGCCCAAGTAATCTGCTACGACTGAAAATCGTTGCACCACAGTTCCATTGGCTGCGGTGTTTCGTTTAACGGCCATGCTTTAATTTAAGTCTTAGCGTAGGCTTGGGCAAACAACGGCCCACATCCAGCCTACTAGCCTCATAAATCTTACCCGCCGAAGGCTTTTGGTTTTTTGATGTACAAAGCCATAATGAGTGCTTTTTGTAAACTATATTCTAAAATTGCATCTCTGCTACTGGCCAGTTTTTAGAAGTCCATATGCCCCTGTGTTGAATAGTTTGCCCACTTCTGCTTATATTAGCCTAGCAGCAGTAGATGGGAGAGGGAGGAGCGCGGACTCTGACTTTTTTTTACGAGAGGGACCTATTTAAGATTAGAGATAGGGAGTTCACGTTAGTGGCATGTAAATAGAATGATGGAGATTCTTCGATGTAATTCTCTTATGGGAGAGGATATTTCAGCTTTCAAATACTAACCGAGATATAATAGCGTTTCTTACTCCAATATTGCAGCAGCAAAAAAAAAAAAAAATCTGATTACACCGCCTAATTAGCAAGTGCTACCAATCAACAAATATATACGTCAGATTGGGGGTTTTCAGGAAACATATGTGGTTTTAGCCCAAGCAGCCACCCTCTAACCCAGGCCCTGTCCTCTGAACAGGGTCTGTTGTATTCTGTCTATTGTAACTATATCATCAAATAATCTAATATCTCCTCGCTCTTCCCGTATTCCACATAAGTCATTTCTTACGAGCACTCTCACTTAATGTAACCGCAGGAGTGGAGGTAGCCTTCGTTGGTGCGAGGAAGCTCCAGAGCAGCAGCGGCTCCTCATGGCAGTGGCTGGACGGACGCCCGGTGGACCCGAGCGACTGGGGAGACAGCATTCTCGGTCAAGAGCCAAACGGCCTCTCTTTTCCACTCGGACGAGCGGACTGCGGCAAAATTGATGGGGGAATTTGGTCAATCTTAAAGAAACTATTTGATCATACCTGCACTGACCAGCAAAGTGTTATTTGCGAGGTTAAGCTATGTTAGGCTGCGATAAAAAAACTGTATCCCATACCTGAAACCGACTTTCGGATTTACTGGCCTATGCAAGCACTCGTACTTCACCTTCAGTAGAACAGCTAAACAACAACTGGGCTTCGTTGGGAATCCGAGCGTAAGTTAATCAGAAGCTTCAGGTTCGAATCTGCCTTAACTAATCAATGAGTTTCTCTAGGTATGGTGGTGCATATCTGGCGATCTTAGTTGCAACAGACGAGGCGATCAAAGTCACATTATTACGGGTGCACACTAAAGCAAAGGTTGCACGTCCACACAATACTAAGTGCGATTACGTTGCCGCGAAACAGGCTTGGCTTACACAAGGATCACCGCTAAGATGAATAGTTAAAATATGATTCGTTTCTTGCAGTCAAGCTTCAGTACTTTGAATATGTTAGTTGATAGGAGCAACAATACATGGTTTTCACGCTATGTTCAAACACCGTAAGTTATTATAGTCCCGGCAACGTGACCGCCAGAGTAAGAAGTTGAGTCACTGGATAATTTTTTGCGCTACTATTCACCCGCCATTAAAGAAGTAAAGGTGAAACTTATACTTGCAGCATATTAGCAGTGTAGAAGAGGCCACTTTAGCAGAAGTAGAAGTTTTACTAGCCATTCAGTGGCACACTGCCTATATCGCGTCGTTTACTAGTCCATTATCTATGTGTTTTGTAGTATATCGATATTCTTTGTCTTTTTAACTGCTGTAGGAATTCGAGTATTATTATCCTTTCACTAGCGTTGAAGAATATGAAAAAATTCAATAAAAAACTTGATAACGGACAATTCAGCACAATTTTTACTTTAACCCTTTACAAATAAATTAAAAAATACAATATCCGGGTTAAAAATAGTCCATAGACTGCAACGATGCTCACAGTTTTGAAAATAATTTATTATCGAATACTTCCCATTAAAAACGAAAGGACGAAATCATCCGCGTCGTGAGTAAAGGGTTAAAGGAGCAAACTTTTTTTTTGCATTATTACAAGCACAACATTATGGATATAAAGACTCCTGTTCGCTTTACCACACTGATTTATACACGATTTAACAAATAAATTACGTGGGGCAAAAGACAGTCAGTTCTACCACAAATTATCAAAGGTAAAATATTTTTTTAGGTTACATAGGCGACACTAGACGGACCAACAGACCCATTTCCAAAGAGACACCAAGACTTAAGCTCCAGACCTTTATGAGCTATTACCATTATGTTAGATTGATATAAAACAAAGGAAAAAGAATAAAACTTGAGCACTCTGAGAGCGCATACCAACACCAAGCAAGACAACGGAAAATTTAAACTGGCGCTGAGACTATGATTTTCTTTGTATCATCACAAAAATCTAATCATTTACTCCCTTCAAAAATGCCAAATTTTCGACAATCCGTTCATAACTTTCTGATTTATGCTGTTAACAAACATGACAAACATAAGCCAAACATACAACTCCCTCTGCCCAAGCCCCCTCCTGAGCCTCATCCCCAAGCTGACGTTGGTGGGCCTTGAGATGACACGAAACAACGACAACACCTCGTTCGAACCTTCTTCCTCACAGCCCTGGTTTCAGGCAACGGGTCTTCACTATTGCCTCATCTGTGCCGTAAACACTGCAAGTTGTCTTCGGAGCAACTGATTCTTTTTATGTTCCTAACTGTTGTGACAACAACCGAGAAGCCATCCTCCGCTCTGCATCCGGCTCTTGGGATCCTCGCTCTCATCCCTCGGTATTCGGATCCTCTAGCCCTTCAGCATCGCATCCGTGCGGTGCGGAATACTCCTATGCTAGGCGTCATCTGCGGGGCCTGTTGATGCTTCTCTACTGTCCTTGCCTACTCTTGTGTTGCGGATGGCTTCATTGCCTCCTTTTCCTCTCTGGCTCCCTCTTCTTCCTGACTTCTACTCTGGTCGTTCCATTTTTGGCTCAAGTTTCGTTCCCACTGCCATCCTCCTACGGCCGTGCTTTACTGTAGCAAAAATTAAAGTCGACCAAAATGTCACACGGAGAAAAATACATTTTTGAGCCCTTGAGCTTAGAAAAAGAAAATTTTATGGCCTTTTGGTCGACGTCACGTCCAATCTTCCCCAACCCTCCCCCCAACGAAACACCGATTTACCGACCTGTGCATCATTTATGACATTACTGCATTACCTATTCCATTACCTTATTTGTGCCTTGGTATAGTTTTTTAACTTTTCCGTCGAACTAAAGCTTAGGCCCTGTTGTTCTGGAGTGTGGTCGATGAATTACTGTTTGTTGACCATACTCCAGAACAACCCATGCACTGCGCTCTCCTACGCGACTTGCTGCGGGAGACGCAGTGTACTTTAGAATAATTACCTTACAGCTAGGAACAATTCAACAATTACCCTTCTGAACCACCAGCTGCAAAATGTTCATCTTTGCCCTAGTGTGCCTTTTCCTCCTCCACAATAGTGAACAGATACGGACAACACGGCCTATCAATCTTCAGATATGAAAATTTCTCCTTGAAACTTGAAAAATCGAAGCTCGATGTAAACATTCTCACTTGCTGCAAAGCATATCAGGTCATTCCCAAGTTCTTCCGTTTCAGTTTATACCATCAGTCACTCCAGAACAGCCAACTATACAAGTCTTGGCAATCTAAACTCTTAGACTTATATATAAATTCAAACGACGCAACAGAGTAATATTACAAACCATACAAATTCAGTTAAACACTTTTTTCTAAATTAAAACTTCATTTTCATTTCTCGATTATCTCAGTCTTGTTCATTTCGTACAGTGCAACAACAGAAAATTTGAGATAGAGCAAAATCCGTTCACAGCAGAAAGTTAAACGCATTAGGAGCATCTCCGAACCTAACATCTTGTAATCCAGATAACGTAATTTTCAACTAGGCTACTCAAATGTTACCCTTTAACCACGCCTTAAATTTTTGTTATCCTTTGGTCTGGAGTTTTGTCTACTGGTATTCAAACCGGATTACCATAAACATTTCTATGGTTTTGAAGGCTTATCCAGCAGACTGAAGTCTCAACCCCTACACCCTAATTTTTCGTTTGCCGACATAAGAAACAAAATAAAAGAAAACTTGTAACAGCATACACAACTCGAACAGCAAACATAAAGTGTTTTCACATATTTTTTCGAAATCCGATCTATCTTTATTATCTAATTTCCGCAAAGAAAATTCTGTTATCGTGTGCAGACCCGACAAAGGACGAGTCGTTGCTATTCTAGATAAAAATCAGTACCAATAAAAAATGAATGCATTTCTGGCTGATAGAACAAAGTTCGCTGTTTTCGACTTTCATACCGATCCCTTCAAGCTCCACTTAAATTCATTGACAAAATCCATAAATTTTTGAAAAATTGTTAGACCAAGGCATCATTACTGATTCGATCTACCGTTCACTTTACAATTCAGGTGCTTCCCCTGGAGTTATGTACGGGCTTCAAAAGGTACACAAAACTGGTTCCCCCTACGACTGATTCTAGCTGCATATAAAACACAGTCCTACCCCAATGCAAAATTCCTCGTTTCATTATTAGAACCTTTAACAACCAATCAGTGCATTTTACCCAATTCATATGACTTTCGAGACCGAATCAAAAAGCTACACTTGCCTCCAAATGCCCACTTAGCCAGCTTTGACATCACCTCCCCTTTCACCAACATCCCCGTAGAGGAAACCACAGGTATTATATTTTGTAAGTCTTTATTGACATGGACCTATTCCACAGTATGGATAAACCTATCTTCAGAACTTTCCTTAGCCTAGCCATCTAAAATTCCTTCTTCATGTTTAACAATAGACTGTGCAAGCAAATAGGTGGAATTTTCATGGGCTTTCCGCTTAGTTCCTCCCTGGCAAATATCTTTCTATGCCATCATGAAATCCTCTGGCTTAACGACTGCCCTCGTGACTTCAAACGGATCCACTATTATCGTTATGTAGATTACACCCTCTTCATATTCAACAATCAGGCAGATTCTGATCTCTTTCTGCAACATTTGAATAGCAAACATCCTAATATCAATTTCACTGCGGAAAATCAACAAAATAATTCTTTAGCTTTTCTCGATATTTTAATAACTAACCAAGACTCAACACTGACCTCAGGAATTTACAGAAAACCCACATTCTCACCCTTGGAACAAGTTTTTTTCAATCACTGCTACGATCAATTCAAATAAGCGCAATAAAAACCGTACCATTTCGAGAATACCATCTGTCTTCCTCCTACATTGCATTTTCAAACGAAGTCGATCTTTCTCCGAACATTCTTCAAAAATAACGGCTACCCGCACCATTTTCTGGACCACTACTGTAAACTGTTCCTAAACAAGTTGTTCGATCCGGGCATTAGCAAACCCTGGGTCAGTAAACTGAACTTCTTTCACTCGCTTCCGTACTACAACAGAGCATCTGTTAGCACAGTAAACACTTTGAAAACGTTCTTCTCTGAAGCCTACCCACATATCAACTTCAAATTTAAAAAAAAAAACACATTTACCATAGGCTACTACTTCAAATTTAACGACAAACCTTCCACACCACTTTTGTCCAGTGTTATTTACCGTTACCGATGCCAGGCCTGCTGTGCCTCATATATGTAGGTAGCACTGGACAACATTTCAAAGCCCGTATTGATCTACATTTAGGTGTATCCAGTCGTACCGGTTTACCACTTGCGAAACCCTCACATTCAGTCCCTCGCCTACTTGCAGAGCAAAACGACCATTCCTTCAACAGGAATTATTTTTCCATCATGGATCTTTCCTATCCCATCGAGCTCACAACATTAGAGTCCCTCCCTATCCATAGAACTTATCCTAGCCTCAACATTATGACCTCAGCTGTACCGCTCCATTCTGTCCATACTGAGCCTGAATTCCGCCGACTGTACAGGAGCTGACATCCAGCCCCTGCACGCAGCTCCTTTCATTTGCGTGTTACACGTGCGATTAGAAAATGAAGAAATTTTTATTTATAGGTTGTAGCTTAGTTTTTCCTTTTTTCTGAAGATGGGATTTTTCATCCCGAAACGGTTAAATTTTATATTAGTCGACTTCTATTTATTACTTTATCTTTGCATTAGTAAAAAATAAGTTTGTGTTGAATGTGTCTGTTTGGCTTCGGCCAATTTTGTTTTGCAAATTTCCCTGATAGGAACCTTTTTCAAGAGGGCTGAATTAATCGAATAAATTACATTTTTGAGCCCTTGTGCTAAAAAAAAAAAAAATATCAAGGGCTTTTGATCGATGTCAACTTTTGCTTCTATATCAAAATATTCATCAATTTCCCATTCTTTATGGTTTCGAGGTAGCTAACTGTTGGATTGGTGTGAAAAATGAACAAATAAAGGTAAGGAATTTAAGGAATTCCGCAATTCCGCGTATTTATGTCCCTGTGAAAATATAACAGGAGGGATGTGATATGCGTAGTGAGTTATATTGGATTAAGTTGGGTAAACCTAGGTTAAAATGAACTAAATTGGGTTAACTTGGTATAATTGGGTAAACTTAGTATAATTGGGTTATCTTGGGTTAACTTGTTTTATCTTGGGTTAACTTGGGTTATCTTAGATTAACTTGGGTTAAAATGGGTTAAGTAGGGTTATCTTGGGTTAAGTTGGGTTACCTTAAGTTAAGTTAGGTTAACTTGGGTTAAATGCATAAAATTGGGATAACTCGGGTTAACTTGGCTAACTTGGGTTAAATTGGGTTAACTTGTGTTAACTTGGGTAAAATTAGGTTATCTTGGAGCATCTTGGGTTAACTTGGGTTATCTTAGGTCAATTTGGTTTAACTTATCTGAACGTGGGTTATCCTGGATAAACACATGCTAAATGGATTATATTAGGTTAAATTGGGTTAAAATGGATAAAGTCGGGTTAACTTGAGTTAAATTGGTTAACTAGGGAAAACTTGGGTAAACTTCCGTTAACTTGGGTTTACTTTGGTTAACTTAGTATAACTTTGGTTAACTTGTGTTAAACTGGGTTAACGTGTGTTAAATTGGGTAAACTGTGTTAAATTGGGTTAATTTTGGTTAGAGTCCGTTAACTTGTGTTCAATAGTGTTAAATTGGGTTGAATTGGGTTAACTTGTGTTAAATTGGGTTAACTTGGATTAAACTGGGTTAACTTGGGTAAAGTTGGGCTAACTTGGATTATCTTGGGTTAACTGGGGTCATCTTACAGTTATTTCGTTTAACTTGGATTAACATGGGTTACCTTGGGTTAACTTTGGTTAACTTGGATTAAATTTGGTTTACTCGGGTTGACTTGAGTGCACTTGAGTTTACTTAGGTGTACTTGATTACCCAAGTTAACCAAATTTAACTAAAGATAACCCAAGTTAAAACAGTTTAACCCAAGTTAACCCAATTTAACCCAAATTAACCCAATTTAACACAAGTTGACTCAATTTACTAGATTTTAACCCAATTTGCTCTATTTTAACCCAATTTACTCTATTTTAACCCAAATTTTAACCCAAACTAACCCAGTTTTTCCAATTTAACCTAATTCAACTCAATTTAAAAAATGTTAACCGAATTTAACCCAAGTTAACCAAAGACAACCCAATTATACTAAATTAACCCAATTTATTTATTTTAACCTAAGTGAACCCAATTTCACCCAAAGTAACCTAACTTAACCCATTTTAACCCACGTTAACCTAAGATAATCCAAGATACCCCAATTATACCAAATTAATCCAATTTAATCCATTTTAACCTAAGTTAACCCAAATCAACCCAATATAACCCATGTCAACCCAATTTAACACAAGCGAACCCATGTTATCCAAGTTAGCCCAATTTAACTCAAGTTAATCTAATTTAACACAAGTTAACCCAATTTAACTTAAGTTAATCCAATTTAGCCAAATTAACCCACGTTGACCCAAGTGAACCAAAGTAAACTCAAGTAACCCCAAGTTAACCCAAGTTTACCACATTTAACCAATTTTAATCCAAGTTAAGCTTAGAAAACCCTAGATAACACAACTTAGCCCATTTTAACCCAAATTAACCTAAGATAACGGTAGATAACCCAATTTTACCTAGTTAACACAGTTTAACCCAATTTTACCTAATTTAACGGTTAAAAGTTAACCCAAGTTAACCAAGCAAACCCATGTTAGCCCAAGTTAACCTATGTTAGCCCAAGTTAACCCATGTTAACCCAAGTTAACACTTGTTACAAGTTAACCCAAGATAACCCAACCTAACCCAAGATAACCCAAATAAGACCAAGTTAACCCTAGATATCATAACTTAGCCCAACTTAACCCACGTTAACCCAATTTAACCCAAGTTACCTATATAATTAACCCTAGTAAACCCGGTTAACCCGAATTAACCTCGTTAACCCTCGTTGGCCCTTGCTATATAGCTACAATCAGTTAACCCTCGGTTACCCTATTTTACCCTCGTTAATCCTCGATAATCCTCATTTACCTTACATAGTGAACCCTCGGTAAGCCTCGTTAACACTAGTTAACCATAGTTAGTTTCAGCGTTTTAATTTGAACTTGACTTATTTTAGTCTGAAATTGATTTATTTTAATTTGAAATTGATTTATTTTAATTTGAAATTGACTTATTTTAATTTGAAATTGATTTATTTTAATTTGAAGTTGATTAATTTTAATTTGAAATTGATTTATTTTAATTGGAAATTCATCTATTTTAATTTGAAATTGATGTTTTTTAATTTGAACTTAACTTATTTTAATTTGAAATTTACTTATTTTAATTTGAAATTGACTTTTTTTAATTTGAACTTGACTTATTTTAATTTGAACTTGACTTATTTTAATTTGAAATGAAAAAGTTATAGAGCACTCTGAGAGCGCATACCTCCGCCAAACGAGGCAATGGTAGCAAAAAATTCAAATTGGCTCTGAAACCATAATTTTCTTTGTATAAACTCCAAAATCCAATCATTTGTGTCTTTTGATAGTAATAACAGCTTGTGCAATTTTCTTGAAAATCCGTTCGTAACTTTTTGAGTTATACTGCTAACAAACGTCATGACAAACATGAGTCAAACATACAAACGAACAAATCGATCTGCACTAAAATTTAATCATTTATGTCCTTCAACATTACTAACAACAACTATAAATTTCATAAATATTCATTCATTATTTATGAGTTGTTTTGCTAACAAGCATAAAATCAAAAACAGTGACAAACGAACGAACGAACAAACAAACGGATCATTACCAAAATTTGGTCATTTACTTTTTGTTATATACCTGACAACTCGTGTTAATTTCATAAAAATCCATCCATTACTTTAGAGTTATGGCATTGAGAAAAATGAGGCAGACAAACAAACAAACAAACAAACAAACGGATGGACATATCTTCACCAAAAGTTAATCATCTGTTCCTCCTAACATACCTAACAATCCCTGTAAATTTCGTCTAAATCGGTTCTGAACATTTTGAGTTATCTTGGTGACAGACACGACGAAAACATAATCTCCTTGGCGGAGGTAAATATGGCTATTTTATCTCGTCGTACGAGGTTTGAATTAATATACAACGCTCCGGAATGCCTAGAAGTGAAAAAAAGATACGCTATATCAAAATGAACATTTGAAGAGAATCAGTTTTAAAGAGGAAACAACGAAATACAGGCAAACAAAAACTGAACGAAGATATACCGTTGGTTGACCAAACGTCGAACTCTCTTGGACTATCGTGCTTCGGCTTCACCTCTATCACGATTGCTGTTATTGTCCCCTATACACAAGAATAAGTACATTCTCTTGAAATGCATGAGTCCCTTTTATTGCCCTTTGATACTGGAACGCATGGGTCATTTGGTGTGCCTAGTTGAGCGACCATGACTGGTAGCCTTTGTTACCTCTGCCAAGGAGGTTAGGTTTTTGTCGGTTCCATGACAGAAGCGCACACGACAAATGCTCACAATGACAAAAGCGCACACGACAAATGCCCACACGACAAAAGCCCACACGACAAAACCGCACACGGACAAATGCGCACATTGACAA
>LQNS02278143.1:11635173-11646473 GCA_001587735.2 Parhyale hawaiensis | reverse complement strand
GTACAAGTCAGACCCTGGCCACATGCTACGACACTCAGCTCGGGCGTCGTCCATGTTCAGCTTGGTGTCGGTGGCTATGAAGACGCAGCCCACTTGCTCCACGGAAACGAAGGGATCTGGACAGCAGCAAGAAGTTCTTCCGCAGACATCCAGGTGTGAGGCTGTGAGTGAAAACAGACTGCATTTGCACCCATGCACATTATGCAAATTAAGTTGTTCATTGAGAATTAATGACTCGAGAATACCCTCTACATTTCATAAAGTCAAGTTCCCTCCTGAACAATGTATCATATTGACAGCTGATTTAAATATATCACTACTTGCCAGCATCCATAGAACAGCGTATCCCCTAGACCTACGAAGGCATGAACATAGACGTAGCTAATTCCTACATTAAGTGTAACGTTTCTTAACCAACGACAACATTAAGCGTAACTTATGCCGTTAGGTGTTATGAAAAACTTTAAACCTAGTGGCCGGAAAAATCCACTGGCTTTTCCCCGCTAGACCTTCTTTAGTACGACGCCACTACCACCTTACTACAGCTCTCCTTCAAATTTGCTACCCCTCATCAAGGTTAGGTCAGGCCAGGACTGGTTTACGCAGTGTTCTAATGAGCTTTTATTGTATGAATGTTGATTTTAGTGTTTTTTTCCGTTCTTAGGGTTGTTTTGAAATTGTCTTTTAATTACTTAGCGTCAATCTTTGATCGGCCTTACTTAGCGTTAATTTTAGATTGGCTTACGTAGCGTCAATCTTAGATTGGCCTTGTTTGGCTTCAGTTTTTAATCGTGAGCAGAACCAGTCTTTGCCTTAACCTTACCTTCACGAAGGCAAGTTCATTCGGGCGTTAGAAGAACCAGTCCTGGCCCTTACCCAACCTAGAAATGGCCTTAAATTACGCTTAACGACCTCAATTACAGTTGATGTACGACTTATCTATATATATATAGGTATTACTGTTGAATATATATGTATATTAACTTTAAACATGTACTAACACGATAATTTAGGTGAGCTCAGGTCCCTGGTTGGCTGAATACAACCCCGTACGACTCCATAGACACCGTCGCATTATCTTCAACGATCGAGTTTCTTCCTATTTTATTCCCATAGATCTTGACAAGAAAAATACAAATATATCTTATGTTACGATGTAGATCATACAGCTCGAGACGTGCATATATATGGGAAGGCATGCTAAATTTCGAAATTGATAACAAATAATAAACGAAAATAATCAATATATAAACAGAGCAGTAAGGAAAATCCTACTCAAGCAATACAATGCCAAGGCTACCTGAATGTAAACAAGATTAGACAATGTTCGTAGCAGGTTAGAAAATTGCAATCAACGGTGCGACCGTCGACTGTTGCAGGGGACGCCGTCGTGCAAGCTGTGAGCCCCTGCCAACAGATGCAAACGACCTGGTACCTTACCTTTACCTTTGATGATACTTCGGACGAGGTCCAGGTGACGTTATGCACGCCACCCATCTTATGCAGAGGAGATGCTGCAGTCCGTGACCAGCGGGATGGCTAACAGCGAGTTATCCCCACAGTTCA
This sequence comes from Parhyale hawaiensis, assembly GCA_001587735.2. Classification (NCBI taxonomy): domain Eukaryota; kingdom Metazoa; phylum Arthropoda; class Malacostraca; order Amphipoda; family Hyalidae; genus Parhyale; species Parhyale hawaiensis. The sequence continues at coordinate 11,644,907 of LQNS02278143.1, read as the reverse complement.
CGCAGCCGCTCACAGCACGTTCATCAGGCATTTTTAGTAACCATGCATCCAGTAGGTTTTTAAATTTTGCAGTCTCTGTACCGGTGACATTCGAATGTGACGAGGCATTTTGTTGAATAATCTCGCCCCTCGGACTACGAATCGGAATTTGCACTTCACAAGTGCGACCAATACAAGTAATACCTTCTAGAATTTTCCAAACATATGTGATCGTAAAGCGCTCGAATCTCCTTTGAATTGAGTACATTTGAAGTTGAGCAAGTCTTTCATGATAGTTTAAATCTTTCATGCCTCGGATTTTGGTAGTGAACGATCTCTGGATAGCCTCGAGGCGCTCTAAGTCTTTCCGTTTGCTTGGCATCCAAAGAGGTGAACAGTATTCAATTCTCGGCAGCATCAGTTGTTTCCATAATGTGAGCATCGTCTCTGCCTGGTAACAGACGAGTTAGGTAACGGTGCGTTGTGGTCAAAAGATATTGGTAGTGGTTGGAGCTAGGATTGCCCATGCTGGTAATAAAAACTGTAAATCACATGTTGTATGGGAAGCTATTGTAGTAAAATATTCGTGAATTAGCGAGACCCGTGGAAATTTCACGGTTAATGAACGCCTTCACTTTCTAAAATGTATGAAATCTAAACAACTTTTATTGGTTCCTCTTAATCCATATCTTCTCCTGTAACGTATCATTGCCCATCTAAACTAAAGCTCGTCGCTTAACGTAACCATGGCGAAATCCGCCTCACGTAACGTAAGTCATTTTTACAAGCTATATTGTCTCATGAATAACGTCAACGCCATTCGTGAAACCCAATGCTTGATATCTCTCATTAAGTTAATCGCTTAATCTACTGCTCCTTATTTAACTTACCTAACGTGTCTGAACCATCCTAACGCTCCTCATCTAGTCTAATGCGCCTCATCTAAACCCAAAACGCCTCAAGTAACCTGAGACGCGGCATCTAACATAACGCTTTCCATCTTACCTACTAAACTCCATCAAACACAGTCTTACATTCATAATCTAGCCTGATCACCCATCTTTACATTTCTCATTTGACCTAAAGCACTTCATTTAACGTCACTTAATACTCCTCTTAATGTGGCTTATTGTTTCTCCTCTAACCTAATGATATTCATCCAGCTTGTTGCATCTTATAAAATCTACACTGTAAAAAATCGTAACTTTAAGGGAGGAAACTCTATAAATGTTACCTGGAAAGACCCGTATTTTGGTTTACCGGAGCAATCCCGTATTTTCTTTCATTTTCTCATCGACTATACTTAAAGAGCACACCAGGTGGTGCCAGATGGCAGTTCCCTATAAACTGCCATTTTACTCGATGTACCAAGTGAGAACTCGTTTACAATTTCATTTCCTTCCTTCGTAAAAATATAGTATATGCATGTTAACCTCACGGTTCAGACGGTACATCGTTCAAACTGCATTATAGCAGACAAAACTGTTGAACTGGATGAAAATTAAGAACCAATATCGAAAATGCTGTTAATACTTGTTGTTTTACTGACTAATTTTTTCTGAGAAAATTTGCTTCGGAACCCAGCTTTTAATTTAAAATGAATAAATTGTGATCCATTCATACATTCCACTTAGATTTCAACCCTTAGCAGATACATTACTACTGTACGTAAATCTATCATTTGGTATCAATCAGTTACGAATAAGATGATGCCTCAATTAATATTATACAATTTGGACACATCAGCAATCAGCATGCAACAATATTTGTTTAACACAGCTACAATATATAACGACTTGACAGCGTAGTCTGTAGAGCTGTTGACTTCTGATCCGCTATGACAAGGATTCGAGTATATTATGCGCCAAACCCTCTTCTTTTCACGACTGCTGGGAAAATTGCGGAACGATTCCTTATATCTTACTTTTTTGTGTGCCAGCGATTCTCCCGGAAAATTTGCGGATTTTTTTATAGGATAAAGCTCAATCTAGCCTTATGCTCTTCATATCACCTAACGCTCAACATAACATAACGCTCTCAATCTAACCTAACGCTTAGAGGGACCCATAGAAAATCCAAAATTATCTATTTTATTACTACACTGCTATTCATCATCTCGGTTTAGGCCTAAGGCTCCTTGTCATCCTAAATTTGATAAGTTGATAGGTACTCATTTCCCACCTTCTAACACTCATTGTGTACCCTCATGGACTGTCTATTAAGAATAACGCAATTTTTACTACTCCAGGCACTTCATCTACTAACACATACCCTGCCTGCCATAACTCATGCACTTCTTCTATATTGTCTATTGTCTGCCCATGCCGCATTTATCTAAGCACATCTCAAGATGTGCATTCGAACACACCTCATTTAATACACCGCGTTTTGTTCAGCCTAACGCAACTAGGCGAACTTTCCGCACTTCATTCAACCCCACAAACTGCTTTGTTGCTAACATAATCATATTATTGAAATCCCTTATGAGTCCAAGATAAATGAACTAACTCAGAACAGGCAATGTCTCTTCCTTTCTTTCCCCTTTTTTACAACGTATGCCAATTTTATTATTACCCGACTTCATGTCCTAGGAAAAATAAAAAAATTTTTGTTCCTTCATCAATAGTACACAGAGTTTGCTTTTTTAAGAAGGCGTTAACGTTCGTTGCACTAGTTCTCATTAGTCACAAGTAATTTCAATAATCATAACAAATTTCAGTATCAAGTCAGTTCAAATAGATAAAAAATAATTATGGTTAAAAGATTGTGTAGCAATTCGAGCGATAAACTCCAATGGCGTGAGAAAAGTAAAGCAAAAATAAAACAACGCATATCACTGATCAATAGAAAACAACTACACACTTTTTATTTGCAACAACGCATTTCTTTCCTACTCTAGTCCACTTTGTCTTCTTTAACATAGTCTGGCTACCAAAACACATGCACCTCTTCTGCTATTTTGTCCCTCGTCTGCTTGCACACCTCAAGATGTGCATTCGAACACACCTCATTTAATACAAGGCATTGTGTTCAACCTAACCGCACCAAGGAGAACTTTCCGCACTTAATTCAACTTCACACGCTGCATTAGGTCCTGATTCCTGAACAACTCTCTTCAAAAGAGGAATTCCCCTAAAGTTGAAAACAAGACGGATGAACGTGTAATTAGATCCATCATCACTCACAACGTTACTTGCAAAAACTCGAAAGACAAGTTGACAAGTTAAAACTCACCATCTACTACAAAAACCTAAAGACCGCCTAGTTGCTCATGAGGAACAGCCTGCCGCCACCAGCAGAACTACTGTATAGTTATCAAACGTCGTGTATGAATTTAAGTGCAACGTTGAAGACTGCGAGCTCCACCCTAGCTCTTTCATTTGCGTAACGACAACCACACTACCAAGAACATTAACCATGCATCTCAGAGGAGGAGGTCCCGTAAACCATGCAAGAAGCAACCATGAGCAACAAATCACCAGAGAAGCTTTAGTTACTTGCACCAAAATTTTTCGAAGGAACAACGACAAAACTTGCCTACAAATAGAAGAAGCTATGTCGATCGAACTCAACCATCCCTCCATAAACACCCTATCGACCGGCCTATCTAGAACCCTGCAACTGCTCGGAAAACAACAGTCTCAGCGACGGGCGTAGCGACCAACCAATCGGCTGCGCTGATTGGCGCAGCCGGCTTCTCAGTTGGCCATGCACAGAACAGCGCAGCACCGCTCTCCTCACCTAGAGTTAATGAGGGTTTTCGGAAACACTATCATTTAGTTCAGCTCGAGCTCCCATTCTCTTGACATGGAAGACCTCTCATCGTCCCCGTTGCCACTACTACCACCGGCACCACCACCGCCGCCTCTTGATGATGACAACCGAAGCCGTCGAAACGTCGAGGACAACGTTGGCGATCACTTACATAACACAGGCAACGACTGTATAAAATGTTTTCGACAACTTGAGAAAACTAATAAATGTCTCATTAACGTTGATCTTTCTGTCGCCTTCAATAAAACATCCATTAAGGGTTTTTTTAGGCGGACAAATTTCAACCTTAGCTAGAAAAACTCAAAACAAATCGATTTTCATGAATGATAAATTGCCGAAAACTGCTTAGTTTTCGAGTTATATTAGGATGCTTCGTGTTAGCACTAATTTTGATAGTTTAGCACGTTTCCGTCCCCACCTAAGCAGTTTACATTATTTTTACAGTAAAAACTGTAAATATTTAATGGTTGGAAAAAATATCTGCAGTATCACACTTAGCATTTAACGTAATTACACTACTGTATGGCGGACACTACGTCGTCAGAGTTTACATCCGTGTCGTTTCCAAAAAAAATATGCAAGGGTTGCTGCCACCAGATTTTGGACCTTGTTTACAATTTTCACAGTGGTTCACGCAGCAGCGAACAAAGGATCCGAATTTCTTTGAGCTGATTCCTTGCACAGATGAAGCGTATTTTACTCGCGATGGGGTTTTTAGCATTCACAATAATAATCATTGGGCTCAAGCTTAATAATCCTCATGTCAAATGCCCAAATAATCATGAACATCGATTCGGTGTAAGCGCATAGGCAGGAATGTGGTCGGAAAACGTGCTGAACGATCAAATTTAGCGCTAATATTGGCGCGGACGCAGTATCTATATTTGAAGCTTTAAATTTCTTCAAGTCATTATAACTCGAAAACTAGGGAGTTTTAGGCCTTTTTTCATTCATGAAAATCGACTTGTCCTGAGTTTTTTACCTATGGTTGAAATTTGTTCGCTTAAAGAAACACCCTGTTTATATATATTTTGGAAGCAGCTTTTCAGCTAAGCAAGTTATACTGAAGGTGACAGAAAACACAGTGTTAATAATGAATTCATTAACTCTTTTTAGGTCTCTAAAATATTTTACACAATCATCATTACTGGTACTTTGCAGTAGCTCTCCAATGTTGGCCTTAACGTTTCGACTACCTCTGTAGTGCTGTCGGAGGTGGAGCGGTACCTTCCAAGCTTGAGGTAGAGAGCTCATGATGATACTGCTGGCTGGGCTCGGTGAGTGGAGTGAAGGAGAGGAGCAAAATAGACGATAGTTGGAGAGAGGTTAGTAGCAAGAGGGGAAATGGAAGAAAGTTGAAATAGAAAAATAAGAGAAGGTGAAATACTCGGGCAGTGCCGGATTCTTTACAGTGTGTTATATATAGCTTATATTCACTGTTGATGTACCGTAAGGGAGAGGGGGGTAGGTCGCCAGACCGCTGGGTTGTGATGATAGATGTATTTGTGTGTTTCTGGTTGCGTTTCGGTAATATGTAGAATGGACTGATGTTGTTTTGTGCTGTTGGCCTGCTCGATTCGTTAAGCTTGCTATTGAAGTATCTTGTTAATTGATTGTAGTTTACTGGTTTCGTTTAATTCAACTGATGATTTGTGTTCTGTAAGTGAAGTGTTGGTGATATATCTTGTTGCCTGATTTTGTATTTTTTGCAGTCTGAGAATTTGTGAGGTTGAGCAGATGTGCAGTGGAATTGGAGGATAGATGAGAACGGGCCAGACTAGTTCCAAGTACGGTTCCTTTTCTTGTCTCTGGAAAGGTTTCGGAAACGGCTCAGCTGTGCCATTGTTGTTGCTTGTGCTACTCCGCCGCTGATGTGCTCTTTGAAGCCTACACTGCTTAAAGTTATTCGTAGTAGGTACCTAGCCTTTGCTGGAGTGTTCGATTTCTCTGTCGGGGAGTGCTACTTTAACCGTCTTTTTTCGTCAGGTAGGTTTGATGTGAAATTTTTCCCTATTGTTTTCCTGTGTCTGTCGGCTTTTTGTAGATTGTTGTGAAGTATTTTTTCTCGCTGCCGTCGACTTAAACGTCCAAAAAGTCGACCTTGTTGTTGCTGCTTAACTCAAACGTGAAATGGAGGACAGATGCTGTTTCAAATGCTACATTGAGTTGCTACAGATGTTCCTCTTTTCACACCACCACTTAGTAATCATGGACATACCGGCAATAGATACAAGATCGAAGAGCATTACCATGTAGATCTGTATTCTCAATGTGACTTATGTAGAAGTCAACTTAGCTGAAGTTGACGGCAGCGGGAACAAATACTCACTATAGTCTACAAAAAGCCAAAAGACGCAGGAAACTACCTCAATGCAACCAGTGACTGCCCGGAGCGATATAAAACAGGTACAGTCAGAGCACTCATCCACAGAACAGTCAAAATTTGCTGAACCTGGAAGGCATTCCATTCATCAATCATGCAGCCAAGCAAACACTTGTCAACAACGGCTACAGCAACTCATTTTTCGACAACATCCTGATCAAGTACCTGCAAAGAAACGACCCACCAGAGACAACAGAAAATCGCAGTGCCATTGAATTATGTTACATGAACCAAATGTCACCGGCCTACAAAACAGATGATCGAGCGTTTCCTCAGATCCATCATCCACAATAACGTTACGTGCAGGAATCACGATGACGAGCTCAGACTCATCATCTACTACCTGAAGTAGATAACCGCCCAGCTTCTCGTGAAAAATAGTCCCCTACCGCCTCCAAAACTACAGCAGACAAATGTCGTTTACGAATTTACGTGCCATATTGGAGATTGTGAACTCCATCCTAAATCGTATATCGGCATGACTACCACGATACTATCCCGGAGGCTAACGATGCACCTGAAATCAGTAACGTTCACAATCGATCACTAAGAAAACACTCGTAAGCAACACAAAAATTTCCGGAAAAATAGGGACAATCATCGGTCGCCAATCGAGGAAGCAATTCTCATCCGACTAAACCAGTCATCCATAAACTCCCTGTTCACCGGTATCTGTGGAACGCTGCAACATTTTGGAGACCAGCAGCCCCGACAAGACATGGAACGAAAAGCAGCTATCATCTAGCGCTGCTTGGCCGCCTAGTCTCCCGTCTCGACCAATCAGAGACCACGCTCAACGCACTCACCACACACCAAAGTGACAAGAGGACCTTCGCAAACACAGCCAGCAGTATCATCATGAGCTCTCTACCTCATGCATGGAAGGTACCGCACCACCTCCAGCAGCACTACCATCTCCTCCTGAAGAAGACTACAGAGGTAGTCGAAATGTTGAGGCAAACATTGGAGAGCTAGTGCACAGCATCGGCAATGATGATTGTGTAAAATGTTTTAGAGACCTAGAAAGAGTTCATCAATTTGTTATTAACGTTGAGTTCTCTGTCGCCTTCAATAAGGTTCGCATATATATATACAAATATATATACTTAAATCTTCAACGACAACATTATCACCTCTCTCACTTCGTTCGTGGGTGATAAACACAGGTGACTTCAATAATATTACCTTGTTTCAATAACAAGCTAGTAGACCCGTGCGTGATAAAGTTCATGCAATAATAAATACGTTTGTTTAATATACAGAAGGTCAGTGCGGAATCTTCTCTGCTCCGAACTGCTTCTTCATTTTTTTTATTGATCCTTTTTCGAGCTATCATCCTTAAGGACTCTCTTCTCTGACTTGCCGTTTCATTTTCAAGCTCACGCTTATCAACAGCTCATATTTCTTTCTGTAGTCATTCTGTTTCAAGTCTTTCTAGACACTGTGTCCCATAGACGCTTCATCTCTCTCCACTGGTAGCACATCTTTGCTTGAGAGCGTAGTAGCCTCGTTTTTCTTTTGCGTTCTCTGTCCTCCAGTCAGCTTCTTCTTCTTCAAGGAGCGTCTTCCATGGTGAGAGGCAGCAGTAAAATCTTGAGTAAAACACTACAATAAACTTGAATGCAACTCCAGTCAGCTTATACGCAATATGATAAAGTTTTTCAAACTCAAATGTTTGCTTCAGTAGAGTTCGGAACTTTTGGCCCATGAAGCAAAAACTGCTCCGTCGAAGAAAGACAGTAAGCTAAAAGAAATAATCGTTTACTGCCCGTGAAAAATCATCACTTTGTGATCATCTACCGAATATGTGCGTCGTGATCTGTTTTACCCCAGAAACTGAAATATATTGTTCCTATTTCAGGAAGTGTTTCAAGCAAGAAGTGCTATCAGATAAGGGGATGAGGATCCCACTTTCGCCATCTTCTGCAACCTGGTCGTCGATCTCTATGAAAACACAACTTAATTACAAAATCTGCAACATGGCCTATTTTTTGCCTGTTTTAATAAAATGCGGACACGAAATGTGTACATAAATACACGCAGCGTGCTATTATATTGGGATTACTGCCGAGCCATAACCATTTTACTGGCAGAGAATGCATCATCAAATAGCCCGACTATTACACTTTCATTTGTTATGTATCTTTTAGTATTTTATTGATGAAACTTAGTAATGCATGTCCATGTTCAATCATCACTACCCTTGAATATCGCAAGGTGTCTTCCTAGACTAACACTTGCTTTATTGCTGTGAAGACCAACACATACCCATGGATGGATATCGTTCGCATCTTGCTGGAGTAACACTTAATATGCTGCAGCGAATACCAACACTTCCTTTAAATGGATATCGTAGGCATCTTGCTGGAGTAACACTTGGCATGCTGCAGTAACTACCAACACTTACCCATGGATATCGTGTGTGTTGAACTTGCTGGAGTAACACTTGGCATGCTGCAGTAAGTACCAACACTTACCCATGGATATTGTAGGCGTCTTGCTGGAGTAACACTTGGAGTCGCCGTTTGGGTCGCCGTAGTAGAAGGGAGGAGCGTCGACGTCCGCGAGGAAGCACCCACCAGAAGTGTCGATGCAGAACACGGGAGTTGTCTGCAGGTCCTGCTGAGCTGCTGCCGAGCACTCCATCTTGGTCTTGTTGGCCAGGCTTTGCACAACAGCGTTTGTTGCTTGCAGCTCTGCCGAAGTCATGAATATGCGGTGGAATTTGACTGCCTCCGATGGGGACACTTGGAGGCAGCAGAGCCAGAGTGCGGCAGATATTTTCAGTAGTGTGAAACAGTGCACCTGCTTCATCGCACTTTTGTGTTGTTATTAATTCTATGCACCAGTGTCGAATTTTAGCATCAGATGAGAAAGTGTTCTGCTTTCGAGCTAAACTGTGCTGAAACATAAATCCTCGAAAAATGTGCAATTTTTTACATTATTTTTTTATGCTTACAGTACTTATTGTTATTATTTTTGCGATAAAATTTCAACACCCCTCGTAAAACATAGAGCCACGTAGGTACGTGTCTCCGTAAGCTACGCTGCTCAGCACAGGACTATGTTCCGCAGCTAAAATTGATGGAGAAGATGAAAACAGCCGAGAGATGAGAAGGACAGCGCACCTCGCCGTCACAGCGTACACTGCCTTCAGTGCTGCGAACGCGTTTCCGTACAGATAGATATATTGTTGCTAAAGCGAATTAGCCGATAAATTTTCAACTTGAGATGTGCTTATTCCGCGACTTCATTTTGAACGACTCAATCTATAGCCATAATATCTAGACGACTGGTCCCATATTTCAAAAACTAGGAACAGGAGTTCCTGTAACTGCTCTGGTTCTGCTCATAACATGGCATGAGACCGACAGACTTCGACTTTGTCCTGGTTGCTTCCCATCAGCTATTGGTAATTGAACCTAACACTATTGACTTGATAATCTCTGGTAAATTAATCCTTATAACTCATGTCGATAAAGTTTTGATGATCACAATTCATTTTCCAGACATTAAGCAATTAAAAAGGTGCACTGCATTGTCCATGCACGCTTTTAAAACGTTTCCTCAATTGCATTTGACTCAAGTCCTATTGAAA
>LQNS02278143.1:11608174-11619927 GCA_001587735.2 Parhyale hawaiensis | reverse complement strand
TTTTTGTAAATTTCAATGTCTTCAAATTCGACCATCTTCGACCTCCCACCTGATGAGCCGAGGTACGGCGAAGCGCGCGTCGTGGGTAACGAAATTTCTGATAAGCTTCTCTAATTTTCTTCATATATATATATATATATACTTCTAATAAAGGGTTTAGGTGTAAGAGGGTTGGTTAAGTGTATTTTTTTTTTTTGCATCATGTGTAATTTATGGTTTAATAGGCTTTTAAGTGTAATTAGCCTACAGTCTAATGAATACGTACGTGTAAGGTTATGTTATGCCAGGTCTGGTTTTGCTAACGTCCAAAAAGCTAAAATAACACAGTTATTTATACTAAAAAACCGTAAAAAACGATTGAAAATTGACGCTAAGTAAGGCCAATCAAAGATTGACGCTAAGTAAGGCCAATAAAAGACTGACGCTAAATAAAAAAACACTTATACCATAAAAAAATTCTGTACTAAACATTAAAAACCAATAAAAATACTAAAAACTCACATAAATACACTAAAAACACTTAAGAATGCTATAGCAGAACCAGTCCTCGATCGCCTAGCACATTGGAAGGCGTTCTCTAGAAGTGGTGGTCGGTCGGGGATAGGGACGGATCAAGCCAAAAACGGCCCGTTTTGAGCGTTTATTTATCGAGAAACGTGATTTTTTCACCCGTAGATTTTAGTTTGTTAGGTGTAATAGTCGAACTACAGCTAGCGTCCGCTGATGACATTTAACGTACTTTTTAGTAATATTCGCTTACGTTTAAACCCCCAGATCGTTATATATGCTAGTCCAAAAAATGTTTGCTTCTACGTAACACGGGGATTGTAAACAACATTTCGCCTCTATAGGCGAAATGATAATTCTTCTTTCAGAAGATGTTTTCTCTAATCGAACTGAATGAAATTTAAAACAGCCAAAGTAGCAACCAACTTGACATCTATGATCTGCCACGGTGGCAAATTTTTATTACAGGTTGTGTTGAACATTAACTCCTGAAAAACAATGGGTGCTAAGATTTTGTACGTGCTACTTGTCGCTGGCCTAGTGGCTGTGGCTTCTGCTTCACGAGGAACTAGACGTCGGCCTGCCAAGTTCGAGCGGTCTCTTTTGGATCGACCCCGGAGTACCTTGGATCCCTCGCTCCGCTGCCCCGAAGGTATCCTCCCCTGCCTCTGCGCTAACACCGACGAGGGTCTCCAGCTCGTTTGTACCCGGGTCCAGTCTAATGAACAGCTTGCGGAAATCTTCCAGCAAGAATTTCCGAACAAAACGTTCTACTCCTTCACACTGAGTGATTCGCCGGGCGTTACGGCGCTCGATGATATCATGAACGGTGTGACATTTGAAAACATCTTGATTGAATTCATGGATGGACTGTCTGTCATCTACGACGAGTTTCTACTAGCTAGCGCTGATACGCTAACGACATTGGAAATAGCCAGCTGTGGCTACGACCAACCTCTTCAGCTCCCCTACGGCGCCCTGCCCTCCCTTACGAAGATTGACTCCCTGACGGTAGAGTACATACCCGACCTCGGCACTCCCAGGCGGCTGAGTTCGTCCACCCTCACTTACCTAAAGATGACGAACAACGACTTCACGTCTCTTTCACCTGGTACGTGCTCTTACAACAGAGACATACTGTAAAGACTTGGTCAGGTAGGTCAATTATTTACGGCAGAGTTCAATGGTAGGCCATAGTATTGTTCCATTGATCTAGAAAACATTGAGTTTTGGAAATCTCAAGAGTAAATGATTAAGGCGTACAGCCTGGGCCGAAGTCAGCACCTCTCTAAAATTCCGGACAATTCAAGCAACGAAGGCCTAATTTCGCGTCAAACGAACGTGCTCTGATATATTTCAAAAGGATAGTTGCAGACGTTTATCGTATTTTCTCTACACTGTTTACCTGGGTAGAGAAATTTTTGTCGTTACACAACGAAATTGCTTGTATGGGCACAGATGACTAGGGCTTTTCCTATTGGATCAACAAAAGATCGATAGGCTGTGCTCCAAAAGCTTGACTCTTCCCGAATATCTGACACCAGTTGAATCGCGTTTCGTGTATTAATTCCGAATCGACTGCGCTGGCAGTTAGATTGCTATTAACATCTCCAATGCGAAACTGGTATACCCATACTCTTTTCTAAAGTTCCAGTGATACGAGCTTAGTTGCTTTAGCTGGGCTCGACTTAGCCATGTCAATCAATGACACCTTTGGCTTTGTTCGAACTGGTTCTATATTTCAAGAGTGTTGAAGATCTCATGACACAGTTCTATAAGATACTTAAACTCTCAAACCCCCTTCAAGGCACCTACGCCTGGTGTGGTGTTACCCAGAAGTATGCTTAAAAGAAATAATCTTGCGCTAGTTCCCTAGTTGTAACATCTTGCCATGCTGTGACTGACATTCTTCATCGCCATTGTGACTACCTTTTATCATACATTTTGTTGTAGTCTATACCATTGTGTAAGAATTTGGTTACATAGGTCATTTTGATCACATTTTCATCCATACTTAAATAAATTTACATGGATCCAAAAATTAGCCCTGTTTTACGGAAACCGGTAAAACTGAATTACAGGAAGAAAATTATTTTTTTTCGTTCCATTTTGAAATAGTGAAGTCTCACATAATGCGATTCCCATAACGCGATATTCTCAATACATAGCGCGAATTGTTCAGTAATATTGTTAGTCTCTCTTTGATGTTTTCTGCGATATTGATTGTAAGAAAATATCATTTTTACGGCAACTAGGATAATCTAACCTTCATTGATAAATTGAAGATACTGTGCACCCAATGATAGCCCAAAGTGTATATGAAGAGCCCATTACATAAAATTTGCACATTCTGTAATATGTTTCCAATTTATCCGAGAACATTTTTTTTTTAATTTATGATTGCACTCGGTATGTCCTTAAAGTTTGCATGAAATAATATTTGAGGTAAGAATTCTAAGCAGACTTTTTAGAACGCTTTTACTCCTAAATTACGTTTTCTTAAGAATTTCAGGGACGACTATAAAAGCAGTTCACGTTATGCGGATAACCATATAGCGCTAGTACAAAAAGACACGCTATGTGGTACTTTACTATAACTTGTTGAGCGGTAGGTCTGGCAGCACACAAGAATATCGATTGTACTTGAATGCGCTTGCGTCTGGAGTTATATTTTGAAGTGGAAAGCTTGGTTAAGGGTTAAAATAATGATGTGCTCAAAGTTGTTCCATTTGCTCGTCACGAGAAGCAGACTTTAGCCAGACCTTTTAGCCTCGGAAATCGAAATGTTAGTTTGTAGGTCAGTTATACCACTAGCGTGAAGAAGAAAGCCCTCGTTGCAAAGATTCTGCAGCTATTATTAATAGAAAGCTGCGCTAGAATTAGTTAACTGGATTTTCACCCGTCTTTACACTGTCAGAGATTGCAGCAGTAGCAGCTGGTGCTGGCCCGCTGGTACTTCACGATTTTGTCATGTGTATTCAAAGTAAAGCCGTGTCGTCAATAGTTTCCATGTCGGGTCTACGATAGCGAGCTATTATTTGATAAGTGAGTGGACAGTGGAGGTTCTGTAAGGTGTCGCATGTGATATGAAAAAATCCACATCGAACGTTTAGCTATTTATTTGAAGGCGACCAATAGGGGAGCTAATTAAGTACCGATTTCCCCTCTCACAGGACGCCCTTTTTTCCCTAAAAATGCCCTCAAAATCAATGTAGTATCACTTAAAGAGCATTATACAGTATATTCCAAAACTTCCGTAGTATAGTACCACCTATGGATTCCTATAACGTGGGAAATATCATACTTTTGTCAGAAAGCTATTTCTTTACACATAAAAATTCGAGATGTGAATCTGATCATTTGTTGTAGAGAGATGAGTACAATAAAACACCTGAAAAACACTCGTGCTCAAACTGCAGCACGAATTTACGGGCAAAGTCGCCCTAAAACCGTGGAGCTCAGCACGTTTCTCCCAATTCGCTTATATTTTTCGTGTCAATATGGCATTCAAACTCTAACCCATTAACTGCAGTAACGGAAATTTCCGTTAGGTTAAGAATATGTTCTGAAACTGTCTGATTTTAATATTATCGGTAGACTATATAATATGTACCCTAGGTTTCTTGATTCTACCTTCACTTCGAAGACCTTAATGTTGCTTCCATAAACATAAACCAGACTGTGCAGCTTAGGGCATCTAGACTAGCATGCGGAGATGCAAGAATGCTCTTTTCAGGAACGTTTGATGACCTCCCTCGTCTGGAGCTGCTGTACCTGGAAGAAAATGACATAGATGTGCTGCCGGCTGGAGCCTCCAACACGTCTCAGTACCTATACTTGGATCTGAGCCACAATGGGCTCTCCACCGTAGAACCTGGAGCTTTTGCTCTGGGAAGTGACGGAGGTAAGGGGGTGATTTTGGGACGAGGGTTTCTGTGCCATCTGCACTGAAATTCGGAGACACATGTCGTAATTTGAAGGGATAATTTATAAGTAGCACTGACCTTGTGAATTTTTTCTGAGAAATCAATGTAAAATACATTGAGTGTTGCACAACATGTGACAGTTGCCCTTGCCGCTCAAGTGACCATTCGATCACCGCAGTAAGTGTTCTAACTAAAGAAACTGTTATTAGGAACCTCGATCAGACCCGTTCTCGTCAGAGATATCTTGAAAGTTCAATTCAGATAAAATAACAGCAACTTGAGGAACTTTGTGTTTCCAAACGTGTTGTGAAATTGGAATGTGTCTATATTAGTTTGCTATATACCCATGATTACACTTTCAATCAGAATATATTGGGTTGGAAACTACGTAAGTCCTTGCCGGTTATTGAATAAATGTTGAATGTTTTTCAATAGTTTAATAAAATCAACAATTAACTTATAAAGAACATAGTTTCCATTGCTTTTTACAGCTTTTTCCCCCACGTTCAACAAGATTATCAATGCCTCTTTGGTAAAAACTACCCGGCTTTGAGTCGAAAAACACATTCAGTCAGGCTTTCAGTTCCGCATCAGTATCAAATACAACTCCACGCATAGCATTTATTGGTGTACAGTAACGATTCTGTTATGAAATCATTGCTTATGTCCATGAGTTGAGCTGTAACGAGAAGACAAACCGACGGGGATTGTGGCGTATTGACTTTTGTTATCTTCACTTAAAGAATGCGGAACCTATGATCCATAATTCTGAACCTTTTCCACTGAGTGAAGATGCTTTTCTAAAAGCAGTGTAGGACTGTTTCATTTTTTCTGCCAGTTTTCTTGTCATTTGACGAGCATTCTTGTGTAAATGATGCTGCAATCTTTCTTTATCGATCTCAACCGGAAACGAGGAGAGTCTTGGAAGTCAAAATTTCAATTTCTGAACTTGGCTTACCAATAACGAGCTATATATATATATTTGATTTATACTACATATAAACAGCACTCTCTCCATCAGCAGTGTAAATATCGTATCTTTTTTGGCCTTAGAACTTTGGTTGAAAGCAAAAAGCAGGAAATTTCGAAATTATTCATTTTCTCTATTTGACGTTCAATTTCGGCGTTCTAAAAATAGACTGCAAATGATAACAAAATTTAATTTTTGGAAAAACAGTTCCCTACATAAAATACAATATAATCCAAAATATTTAAAAAACTGAGGGAAGTTAATATCCAAAACAAAAACAACTGAGTCTAGTCATTTTAGTGGAATATAGTAACGTAAAAACAAGTCTCCCATTTTTAAGCGTTAATGGACTTTAAACAACAGTGTTTCCTCAATGAGAATTTATTTCATTACGAAGCGTTGATGATTGGGAAATAAAGGTTCAAAAACTGCTTTTAATTTACCAGTAAATATTGAGCTATCGTGAAGCAGCCGCATTTCAAACTAGAGCAATCTGAGAAGGCATACCTCCGCCAAGTGAAGCAACGGTAGCAAAAAATTCAAATTGGCTCTGAAACCATAATTTTTTTCGTATAAACTCCAAAATCTAATCATTTGTACCTTTTTATATTATTAACAGCTTGTTCAATTTTCTTGAAGATCCGTTCATAACTTTTTGAGTTATACTGTTAACAAACGTTATGACAAACATGAGTCAAACATACAAATGAACAAACCGATCTGCACCAAAATTTGATNTGAGCTGAGGTTACAGCGAAACGCGTCGTGGGTAATAAAATTTCAACTATATTATTTGCTTCTGATCTAATTCTTCAATATGTACGCCATCTACAACCAGAATATATATATATATATAATATATATATATATATAATATATATATATATATATGTGTGTGTGTATTTGATTTATACTACGTAGAAACAGCACTCTCTCCATAAGCAGTGTAAATATCGTGAGCATCTTTTTTGGCCTTAGAACTTTGGTTGAAAGCAAAAAGCAGGAAATTTCGAAAATATTCATTTTCTCTATTTGACGTTCAATTTCGGCGGGCTAAAAATCGGCTGCAAATGATAACAAATTTATTTTTTGGAAAAACGGTTCCCTACATAAAATACAATATAATCCAAAATATTTAAAAAAAATGCGGGAAGTTTATATCCAACAAAAAACAAAAACAACTGAGATCTAGTCATTTTAGTGGAATAGAGTAACGTAAAAACAAGTCTCACATTTTTAAGGGTTAATGGACTTTAAACAACAGTGTTTCCTCAATGAGAATTTATTTCATTACGAAGCGTTGATGATTGGGAAATAAAGGTTCCAAGACTGCTTTTAATTTACCAGTAAATATTGAGCTATCGTGAAGCTGCCGCATTTCAAATTAAAACTGCAGCCAACTTCATCACTGGAAAACTAGCCGAGACCAGAAATCCCATACAATGTTTCTCCTGACAGTGAAATACTACTTTTGAAATGCATAAAAAATTTTTTGTCTAAAAACTGCTTTTAATTCACTAGTAATTATGGAGATATCGTTCGTACGATTGGGGAGGCAGAAACACAGGGACAGTTCATTTCTCTTAGTGATACTGCTTTTCAATGTTTTTTTTTAATTTCTATATGTTTATCGATACTAAAGAAAAACTCAAACACACATTGGAATAAGTTCAGACCAGTTGATGCTGCCCGGCTTAAGTTGAGCATCCATGGAGTTCTCTCATTACTAGGATGTTGATTGTGAGGATTCGTATCTGCTCCTTCTTATATACTCAAAAATCGGCATGAATTGGGACCTTTATTCCTTCATTGTACTAATACTGAATACTATAACTTTTAATTTTATTACTTTTATTTCCCACTATCCTGTTCCCCTTCATAACATGCGACGCAGCGTTTGTTTAGTCTACTTTTTTATTTAAGTGTCGCCAAACTTCAACAACTGCATTTATTTCCATGTAATCATAATATAAAAAGTATGTGGCAAATGTTTGGAAACCTGTTTGTTGGCAGCACTCCCCGAAATCAGCGACTTCGGAACCAATAATGCAATTGAGGACCCTAGAACAATAGGGGCGTAAGCGACAGGTGTTTTTTCTTTAGAAGTATTTCTTTTTTTTGCACCATCGGATAGTACAAACTGAGACCTGTCAGAAAGGCGTAAATCCGAGTAGAAATGGTCGAGAATCGTATGTAAAGTGGATTATTTTGTACCCTATTTCCCCAGTATATTTGTTAAGTTGCTCTCCTGTATATTTTAAAGTGTCGCATATGCCCTTATTGTTTGCTCTAGGACCCTCAATTTCTCTTAGTCTTGGTTCGAGTGACGTCACGATGCGTTGTAAACAATGAAAAGAATTCGTTACGACCGACGCTAACACTTTTCGAAACTTCTTCAAATAGTCAAAGAAGAATACTTCTCTGCTACGTAAGAAATGGCTAAGGTCAACCTAACAGTCTACGTATTTTTTTGCCACATGAAGAGCCACAAGTACTCTAACTACTCTAAACCATAACCTCGTTACCCTGAAACCGACTGGTAGGCTACTTTTAAAGTGCTATTACTATGGAGATGTATATCCCCAGGGGCTGCAAATAGTAGCAGAAGGAACGAGAGCACTCTGAGTGCGCATACCTCCGCCAAGCAAGGCAACGGTAACGAAAATTCAAATTGGTTCTGAAATCATAATATTCTTTGTACAACACCAAAATCTAAACATTTGTGTCTTTTAATAGTATGTACAGTTTCAGTAATTTTCTTGCGTATCAGTTCATAACGTTTTGAGTTATTTTGCAAACGAACATTCTGACAAACATTAGTCAAACAGATCAACCGATCATCACCAAAATTTTATTATTCATGTCTTTGAATTAACATTACTGAAAACTCATGAGAATTTCATTAAGATCCATTCAAAACTTTTTGAGTTATTGTGCTAATAAGCACAAAATTAAACTTAGCGACCAACGAACGAACGAACAAAGAGATCAACACATTATTTGGTCATTTATTCTTCGTGAAAAAATAACCTCCTTGGCACCTGCTCTGTGCAGTGCTTGTCAACCCAGCCTACATCATGGGGCTATCGCACAACACTCTAACTGAGATCCAGGCCGGCACCATCCCGTTGGGTAACAACTACAACAGCATCGGCCTCAGCTACAATCAGATATCGAAGATCTACCCTGGTGCATTTGTCCTACCAGAAGATACCTGTGAGTATTGGTTCTGGGCGTAAATCTCATGAGCAAATGAAGTTATGTACCATGTAGAGAGAGCTGCAAAATAACTTCTACGAGTTGGCGATGCCCTATGACGACATGGGCTAAGAGCACGCTTAAAAGTAAGGTTGATCATCAAGACAGATTTTGAATCCCTATCTTTCTTTGAAACAGTATGAAACGAGAATTAAGGAAACGACAGTAGGAAGGAGAAATATCTGATACCAACTACATCAAGGTAATAATTGAAGATTGTGATAACCAGCACTGTCATAAACGTCCTTTATTGCTTTGTCATATTATTATATTTGAATTTTTGTTTGTACCAGTCATCATGTACCTGCTGGGATTACAATTCGTTTCAATAAAGAACGTCATGGGTTCCAGATTTACACTGTTGCCTAAATATCAATGGTTCTGCACAGAACCTTTAGTTTTCCGAGTAACCGGAGTCTGGGAGAGCCAAATGTTCGACTGTAGTTATTGGCTGAAGGCTTCCTAGATGTTGAGATCCTCCGCTTCAGCCTGCCAAGCAGGCGGCTTATTCTTTGGCCAGGAAAAATATCAAAGCTAAGGGTCGTTGCTTTGCTAATTTTGAAGTTTACGCATTGAAAATATTTGAAGTTGTACGTAGGTGTTATATATTGATTTCTTCTCGCACCAAATGTTATTTGACCTGAAGCTCATGTTGAGCAAAGTAAATAAAAGGTCAACGAAAGAAGAGTGAAAGATATTCTTCAGAACAGAATTGAGGGGATAGCCTGAGTTTTCTTAGCATAAGCTGCGAGATCGAGAGGATTGATGACATACCTGCCCCCAGGAGGCAGATGGTGGGCCGTTAGCGAAAGTTATGGGGACTATTTCAGGGGTTGGCAGCTTTCAGGTGCGGTACAGTCATTTGCTCGTGTCCATGACTACGCGTGCAGGGTGTAACCCATCTTGTGCACCAAATAATTTACCGACTGAAGAGAAGACAACTCCTATTTTCCCCCTTTTCTATCGCGATTTGATCTAGCCTCTATTGCAAAAAAAAACTACAACAGTATTTGCAACAGCGATGGGCGAACTTTTTTACTCAGGGGCCACGTGGACTTTTCGGAATTGACTGAGGGGCCGGACCACTATCCGATGCAGACATATCTAACAGGAACTGACATTAGCTTTGAGTGGCAACAGTGTTTCTAAATCACCTTTTTTTGTCAGCGCATCCAAGTCAGTTGTGAGTTTTGTTGTGGCAAGTCTGAAAACAGTTCTGAGGTATTATCACTCAACTGAGATCTGTGAGAAGATCCCAAAATCTACCAGCGGGCCGGATTACAAAGACTAATGGGCCGGATGTTGCCCGAGGGCTATAGTTTGCCCACAACTGATCTGAAACGTTGCGAGAAGAACTATGATTACATAATCTCTTATTCAGTACCTATTCTAGACGTTGCAGCACGGAAAAGACCTCGGGAAGCAAAGTACCGCAGCTTGAGTAAGAAAGTACTAAAACCTAATTCAGGTATCCGAGTACAATATATATACGAGAAAATTATGGTAGCTATAGTATCTGGGTAATGTCTCTGTTGTTTGGGTTGCAGCCGAACTCTCGGTGGCGCTTTATGTGGACACCAACGAGCTCACTACTCTGGATGAAGATGTCTTCGGGGAGGTGTTCCAGTACATGTCTACATTCAATGCCATCGGTAAGACAGTAGTGCATCAATGTATTTATTATTATTTGAGCTTTACCCCCGGGCCACCACCCAGTCGGAAATAATGGTTGTGATTATGGTAGAATATAGTGGTGTATGAGAGATTAAGGTCGATTATGGATGATAAAACATTATGGTAGATATGTCTACCAAAACATAAGGTTGATTTTAGTATGTTTAGGTCGATATTCGTGGAGGCGATATTGGTTGTTCAAGGTTGGTCAGAAAACGAAGGGCGATGGTAGTACATGGATGTATGAAGACTATATATGGTTGATAGTAGTACATGGATGTTCGAAGACTATATATGGTAGAGCATATGCTGGAGCATAACCAGGTACGTTATCAACGGATTTCGTACGTACGATCATGAGTGGAATTCCTCCCATTATTTGGGGAGAATATGTATGTGTTGCCATTATAATATGGCTAGAATGCCCAACATAATCGACGAAAATAATATTGTACGACTAAAAGTTTGACTGCGAATCATCTATAAATTCATATTATAGTGCAAAAATTGTACACATTTTCAGTTTCTTCTTTCCTGTCGATGAGTTGCAAAAAAATGCAAGGTATTTATGGACGTTAACTAACGCTCTACCAGTTTAGCGTAGTTACCCATAATATCTATTTATTTGTTGTGTCCCTTGTAAAACAGCACAGCTATCTTTAATCAAATATTGTCATCTATTTTTATGTTCTTTCAGTTTATATCTGTAAAGTTTCATGAACAAATTATTCCCATTAGCTCTGTGGAAAGCAATCCCGAGTCTCGTGATAGATTGGCCTTACGTACCCTTACGACGGGTACGGCTAAACTTCATCCATTAACTGGTAACTTCCTCTGCACTGTGTCGTATAGCTGCATTGACCATCCACATCGTTGGTGGAGTGAGCTGAAGAGTTCAGTGTTCGGTGCTGAACCTTCGTTGCCGCCCCTTGTTGGTCCAGGTGGTGGCATCAGTACTGATCCCTTGGCAAGGGCGGAGCTTATGTCGGCTCACTTCGATGGGAAGCAGAGCAGAGATGTTATCGCATTGCCTCATGGATACCACCCTGAACCTCGCTTGACCTCTTTGGTGTTCAGATCTGCTGCAATCAAGGTGCTGCTTGAGCGCCTTGATTCGTATGGAGGTGTGGATCCGGTGGGCATGTTTCCTTTGTTTTATAAGCATCTGGCTGATGTTCTTGCCCCCAAGCTTGCAGTGATCTTCCGGCGCCTAATACGGCTAGGAAATTTTCCTCGTTGTTGGCGAACTGGGAATACTACTCCTGTTCCCAAGGGTCCGGTGTCGCCCTTTGTGGCCAACTATCGACCCATCACACTGATGCCCATTTTGTCGAAGGTGTTCGAGAAGTTGATCGCTGGTAAGCTTGGTCGTTTCGCTGAGGTTACGGGGTTGCTGCCTGCTGGTCAGTTTGCGTACA
>LQNS02278143.1:11586777-11597263 GCA_001587735.2 Parhyale hawaiensis | reverse complement strand
TGGCTCGAGGTGTTACCGTAGGGAAGAAGTGGAGCGGATGGGTGCTTCGAACTTTCTCTTCACGAGAGGCAGACACAATGCTCACCTTATGGAAACAACTGATACTGCCAAGGATTGAATACTGTTCACCTCTTTGGTTGCCAAGCCAACGGAAGGACTTAAAGCGCTTCGAGGATATCCAGAGATCGTTCACTGCCAAAATCCGAGGCATGAACGAAGCTGAATCCGAAGCTGAAAACGAATTGGTTGAACTTTGACTAGGTTGTAGTTGATAGCAAACGTATCATATTACACAGCGACAGTTGAAATTCAAATAATGAAGATATCGAAGGCTTAGTCGGATTTGAACGAGCATTACCTTCTCCATACATCGAATCTATGGCAATGTATGGGGTGACCTGATATCTGAATGGACTTCTTGCATAGCAGAAGTTGAAATCGCAGCACTGAAGATCCTGTATCTGAAGCTTCCATTAACACTCTCACATGCATCATGATTCTCAGTTTCTTCCTTCAGATTATTTCGTTGCACCAGTTATTCTTTATTCTTCCAACGTTAATTCAGTGGTCGATGAAACGGCTTTCACGAAGCAACAAACCATTGTATCCTAATGTATTCTTGATACCAAATCGAAACTATAACTTTGAGCGTTACTGATTGCAATGAATTTTCTCCACGTCAGAGAGAGAAAAAGTCTCGATGTTCAGCAGTTGTGAAGCCAAAATTGTTAACTGATTTTCAAAAAAAATACTGAAACTGTTAATACAGTTAAAAGGCATAAATTAATAGATTTTGGTGTTGATACAAATAAAATTCTGGCTTCAGAACCGATTTGAAATTTTGGTTATCTGTGCCCTGGTTGGCGGAGGTATGTGCTCTCAGCGGCTCTAGTATTAATATTAATTCACCGAAAGAAAAAAAAAAGGTTCTTTCCATGCCACCATTGTTGTTTACATTAGGGTAAAGTCAAGTGTGTTAGCTGAAAAAACTCAAACTACCTAAGGAGCAGAATTGAGTTGTCGCCTCAAGCCGGTTCCACTTAAGGCCGTAAACTCAGGTCAAAGTGGCGAAAAGAACGGTCTGACTCGACTTTCCGCTCGATTTAGTCTAAGCCCATCTAGGTGATCTCCCAATCGAACACGCCTGAAAAGTTGCAAAGGCTCCGAACATTAAGCAATTATCAAGATGCCCTGTAGTGTGGCGGCCCTAGGGTGCAGCTGTACAAATTTCACCCACTGCTATTGACTCGAGTCTAAATGAAAGCAGTCGAGAACACTTATGACCGTGTGCTTAGTAATTACAGGTCATCGATCACTGAACTGCAGTTACGGGGCAGATTTTCAATCGAGGTGGTTCGCTCTAGCATTTTACTCAATAATTTCAAACACCCCGTAGTAACAGCAATATTGGCTTGACAAAATTAGGGGCTCACCAAAGGACTTCAATATTTCAGTTAAAAACTTTCAAGTGATGAGAGAGCAAAATTGATTTATTCAAAGTAATCAAGAAAACTTGTAGCCTAGTACTCAGTAATTACTAGAGACCGGATTTCCTGTATTTATTGTGTAAATGCTATAATGATGAAGAAAAATTGCATTAAAAGCATTTAACTATTAGGATCACCAAAATAGCATTTAAATAACTGTAAAATACCATTTAACTTTAATGACCATGAATACAATAAATGACTCTGAATGACGATAAATTTATGACCATTAACATGTAGAAACATTTGGCCACGCTGTAGAAACACATATGGGAACACTGAAGAGATTTAGTGAATGAACGTGATGTTGCAAAACTGTTCAAAGAACTTGGGAGTGATGTGTTATCAGGCTATGGTGAAAACAGGAAGCGCATTGCTTGTGACTACATAGGAAACGAGCTAGAACAGAAAATCCTACCCAATTGCTCATCTTGAAACAACTAAGCCTAGGAACAATTTACGCGATGGCAGAATTTGTGCAGAAAACAAAGATCGGAACAATGTGGAGGCAGAGGAATTTAATTAGATTTGTGGGACGCTTTAGTTACTGCTAATATTCTTACCTGGAAATTGGAGAAAAAAATCATTTGAAGATTTTATAGGAAAGCACGCGGGAAATATAGTGCCGGCTGAGTTAACTATCAGTAAAAATCATGTAGATGTTCACTACAACAGCAACACCATGAGTAAAATGATAACTAACGTAAGCAACAGTAAATTATGGGTGGGTGTAGACAAATCAACAGACAATGCAAGTCGACAAATGGCTAACATGTTAATCGAAACACTTGAATCAGGGAAAGCATCTAAGATATATTTGCTCAATACACGACTATTAGACAAAACAAATAGCACTGTCCGAGCTCCATTTTTGCAACTTTTATAGCTTTACTCTGCCCCGATGGCATACTTTCGGAGAACGTCCTCTTGATGGTTACGGACGCAAGTACACAGCTTCACACAGGAGGCGGGATGCTACCTTGCTCTTTCTACATCTTTTCCTTATATGGTGGATTTAACTCGTTTGTACCATGGATTGCACGGAACTGTGAAAGAAATCAGTTTCAACTTCCCTAGTGTTGACCATTTGATTTCAAGTGTAAGAAAATTTTCCTCAAGGAGTAAATGTTCAGCTCCCGACTTAGCACTCCCACCACAGCCAGTACTCACTAGATGGGGATTTGACTCAATGCAGCTCTGTAGGCTACTATGTTAATAATTGCGATATCATTAGAAGCGCCGTTGGTTTAGTTGACTCTGAAAAGCCCTCAGCATTTAAATTGTCTCAAGAGCTATTGGATCATCATCCACTCAGGAACAATCTCATCTGATTTACATATTTGCCAACTTCTCAACACTGCCAAACTCCATAAAGAAACTAGAAGAGCGAAACTTTAACATCGTAGATGCAGTAGGTGTGTTGGGAGCCCTAGAGAGTGTAGATCTCGGCAGTGTAGGGCTCACTGTAAAGAAAAAGAGCGAGCGCATTGTATTAACCAATTCAGAATAAAAAACCATCAGGAAAATTAGGGAAAAAATAATTTGGCAAAATGAAGGACATCTTGAAGATTGTTGCTACAAATATGAGCCATATCTTACATCAGTGGAAGCGGTGAGAAGCTTTTCTAAGCTTATAATTGTTTCCACTGAAGAACACCTCAACGTAGCTACTGCAAATATGAAAAAATTCCTGATCATATCGTGCAATAATGTCAAATGTTGATGTTCCTGCAATGATATTATTGTTTGATTTATGTAATAACATCATTATCACAGGCGAAGAAAGTAAGAGAGGTGAGAATGTTTTAGTTGGAGATTTAAGTAAATATATATGTTACAGTTAATATATATGTATAATAAGTTAATATGTACCTATATTCCCTGAAAAAAGCCAGTTGTACATATTACCTGAAATTTGGAGGTATTTTTATACATATTTTCTGAACTGGAATATGAAAGGATGAAGTGAAATATGTTGTCACTTATGTATATGTTCACTCACCCTCCAATAGACCTATGAACAATATGACTATTGACTACTGCCTTTTATCACGTCCTCTTTGTAAAAAATTGATGTTCATTTATTTCCAACATATCTTTATTCGTTGCCATCAGCGTTTGGAATGACTAATGACATAAGGCAGGGAGGGTTACTCTCCCCGCTCCTCTTTAATATCTTCATTGACAATATTCATACCCAACTGAACACAGCTGGAGTAGGGTGCCATATTAATGGTAAGGCAGTAAATGCGCTAAGCTATGCTGATGACATGGTCCTTGCTGCCCCCAGTCCAGCGGGCTCCAACACCTACTTACAATTTGCAAGAATGAAGCTATTGAATATAATATAATACTGTCAAAACTGCCTGCATGTACACAAACCCAGGAAACAAAAAACAAAATTGCCGGCCGAAAAGTGACATATCTCAATGGCGTAGAGCTCACTTATGTTAACAACTTCTCTTATCTGGGGCAAAAAAGCATTGATGATTTTTGCGATAACCAGGACATAGAGAAAGAAACACGGAAGCTCCACGCCGTGGGCAACATGCTAGTGAGAAAGTTTGGTCACTGTTCAGAAGATGTCAAGTGTCAGTTGTTTCGTAGCTATTGTTACCCTATGTACTGTAATTAACTATCTTTGGTCGAACTTTAAGCAGAAGATCATTGGGCTACTACGTGTGGCTTATAATGACATGTTTCAACGGCTTATGAATGTACCGAGGTCATATAGTGATAGTGTGATAATAGTTCATAAGTATACTGACAGTTTGAAAGTTAGAACCAGGGCATACACTTTCAGTCTCAAAAGAAGGCAAGAAAAATCAGCTAATTCGCTGATAAACGTCGTTTGTGATGGCCCTGGCTACAGACTGTCAAATATATAAAGCCGATAGCAGTGCATACTCTTACCAAACAGAGGCCAAACAATGAGCCGAAATGCAGTGTAGCGTGTACTAAGAATATCAACCGCTTTCTGTATCCAATTTGAGTCTGTAGATAAACTATGTTTAATATATCTATCGTACCACCCCTGTGGGTACTTAATAAAGTTGCTTGATTTATTCGAAAAATGTGATATATTTAAAACTTGAAGAGAATACTAAAAGTAACATCTATTACGCTTTGTTACATGGCAGCTTAGAATGACATCTCGAGTTACATTTCAGCTGAGATTTAAAGTCTCTGTTTATCTGACATCTTCTTGTTATATTACAATTAGCTACATTTCACAAAACCTCGACTTCCGCTAGTACAAACCTACCGGACTGCTTTTCTCAGGGGAAGCGTCTTTTGCATACCCATATCTTCAATGGAGTACCGCGCGAGCCCGCAAATGTCAAAATAGTTTCGACTAAGTTATGTGTCTAGCACACCATTTGTAGCTGCAATTTTGTGCAGCTCCTGTGAATCTTTTTCAATAATGACTACATTTAGATTTTTAGGATCAGTGAGTTTTTCATACATCAGTGACATTGTCCCTAACATTTGCTGTTTTTTTCTTTACATGTAGCAAGGCAATTAGGAATACCAGAAGATGAGACTTTAAGAAGAGATGCTTGTGAAAAAATACGATGCGTTTTCTTTTTTATTCCCTCCTTCTGATCATGCCGCAGGCCGCAACACAGTTTGACTTCTGACCTTGTTGTTATAACTTCTGTCTTTGATTGTAAAATGGATCCAGAAACCAAAACAGAAAAAACTAACAAAACGAAAGAGTGCTAATAACACGCGATGAATACTCTGACACAGAAATGAATTAGTTGCCTGTCAGGAGACGAACGTCAAAACCCCACGCGAATAATCTCTGCTTTAAATAATAGGAAATGGCTTTTGATTCATCACTGTCAAAATTGCCGGATCAACAGTCAGATGTGTAGGGTAGGTTAATCGGCTCCTGGTGAATTGAGGTTAGGTTATGGAAATGAACTATTGAAAACTCAATCAATTTGTGTGTGTTTTTTTACAATAATTAAGATTTTACTAAGTGCCGGACTAATAGCCTATGATCCCAAATCAGGCTGTTGATCCAGCAGTTTTGGCAGGGCCGGATCAACAGCCTGTTTGTCTATTGGTTTAGCAGGACCGGACCAATAGTCATTACCTAAAATATATGAGCCGCTGAAATGCGGTGAGACTAAAAACTGATAAGAGAACGCAAAGATGAAAACTCTGAACAAGTATACTCTGTATTCATTGAAGGGACATTCAATATTTTCAAAGGAGTACACATTTTAACATTTATATGGCATTGTGGCCGAGACACAATCATTCTGTTTATCCTGACATGCTTAAGAAACCCGATAAATCGCGTCAAAATCCGTTTATAACTTTTTGAATTTTTTTGGTGACAGACAGTCAGACAAACATAATAACAAACACGCAGCTAGACAAACCCGACGAAAACATCCTTGGCGAAGATAATTATCGTAAGAGATGCGTTCTTTCTACTGAACAATACAAATCAATTCGTATCCAGCACACACCTTCTTTCCTTAGAAGACAGATAATTAACTTTTGGTGAAGATCAGTTCATCCGCTTGCTTGTTTGTTTGTCTGCATAATTTTCCTAATGTCATAGCTCGAAAAGTTATGGGCGCATTTTTATGAAATTTACACCAGTGGGTAGGTATATCACGAAGATTCAATGACCAAATTATTGTGATGATTTATTGGTTCGTTAGCTTGTCGCTGTTATTAATTTTGTGCTTGTTAGCACAATAACTTAAAAAGTTGAGAATGGATCTCTATGAAATTTACGGGAACTGTTGGTAATGCTAAAAGACATAAATTGTGGGGCTGAGCGGTTGATCTGTTTGTGAGTTTGACTAATGTTTGTCAGAATATTTGCATTACTAAAATACTGTAAATTATAAACGGGTCTTCGAAAAAACAAAAAAATGGTTGAAGCTGTTAATAGTGTAAAAGGGCACAGAAGATTAGATGTTTGTGCTGTCATAGAGAAAATCATGGTCTTCCAGCACCACTTTGAACTTTTCATTACCTTTGCCTTGCTTGGCGGCGGCATGCGCTCTCTGGGAGCCCGAGATTGAGTTGGTTGTCGTAGCGTTTTCCTCTATATGCATATTAGTAACGAAAGTATAGTCAATGAAGAAGTGTCGTCACGAATTTCTCACTGTCTTGTTTAACAGAGCGGGCCCACTATTTACCTTCGTCATGGAGCTTATGATTTTGTGTGTTTGTCTGTGAGCGCAAAATCAAAGCTTCTTCCAAGTTGAACGCTAATACTTGAAAGCGTAACGCACAGACACATTTACGGACGTGGTCTCAAGCAGAATTATAATATTAATTCCCCGCGGCATATCCTAGATGCTCAAGGATTAGCCTTCAGTACATCTAAGTTTTTCTCTTGAACCGAAAACTGCTCCGTCAAAAACGACAGCAATCATTAGACGAAATAATTGTGTTTACAGCGCTTCGTTGATCATCTACTGAATTTATACGTCATAAACTGAGAGCAAACAGCTAAGAGAAGCTGCAAATATTTTTATTGTTTCAGTTTCAAAAAGTGTCTCAATCAAGAAGTGCAATCAGGTAGAGGGATAATCAGGCCTATATTTCGCATATTGCGCCTCTTTCATCAAGATGCGGTCACGAAATAAATATAAGAAGCAGTTGATTATATTAAGATGATAGATAATATTTGTTTTGAGCCGCTTTAATCAGTAATCTCACTGCAGAAACTTTTTGATCCAATCGTACCAAATTCTCTAGTGAAACGTACCAGAAATGGCTGTTTTAGCCATTTCTGGCTAAAACTAAAAAAAAGGTCTAACTTCCGGTATCGGTAATGCGGTAATTTTCAGTCGATTACGGTAACGGTAGAGCGGTAACGATTTAGGGTGAAGCGGTATTACCGCTGTACCGCTTCATTAGTCCGGTAACCCACTTCTGGTTATTTTTATTTTTACCGTGTACGAGTTTATTTAAGTTCGCCCGTTCTGCACAGTATGCGTATTGTCGCGCGACAGGGGAACCTTCTGGATAGCTACCATAGCTAGGCTTTCTTGACCTCTGCCTTTCCCTGCTTCCCTCCTCAGTCTCTCTCTTTGCCTCGAATTCTCTTGGTTCCCTGTGTCTGCTTAGGTTTCATTCTATTCTTGCTCTCTCTCTTGCTCACTCTTCTCCTGCAGAGAATCCGGTGGAGAGCATCCGCGTGAGCTGAATTGCGTTTTTCCAGTTCATCATAGAGGTGAAGTTCCAGCTGGAATCTAATTTCTTCCCCTTCCATGACAGGTGAGAGGAACGCTCCCATCGGTTACGTGGATTCTTCGTTAATACGGATCGCTGATTCTCTCAGATTTATTTAAACTGTTCACTCATTCGGTATCGACGGTACTGCTGACCTTTGTTGCCGACTGTGAAGGGGAAAGGATTCNCGTGACAGGTGAGAGGAACGCTCCCATCGGTTACGTGGATTCTTCGTTAATACGGATCGCTGATTCTCTCAGATTTATTTAAACTGTTCACTCATTCGGTATCGACGGTACTGCTGACCTTTGTTGCCGACTGTGAAGAGGAAAGGATTCTTTCTCTTCCTGCGAGCGGACGGAGGATTGCAGCAGTCACCTCATTTGGGTTCTGGCGTACCGGCTAACCCTGATGCCCAACGTTACTCATGGTGTAGTGTCGCATGCATGTGCTGCGGGAGGAGTTCTGTACTCACCTGAGTTGTAAAGAACGAATCATGTTTTTCGTGTGATGTACGGTGAGACGCTGTTGACTGTTGTTGATATATCTCTAGATCTGCCGGGTTATGAACACGAAGAGCGAAATTGTTGGAGATCACCTGTGAATTTTTTGTTTTCTCCCTTCAGTACTAATGCGATTAGCTTTCCGTGCGGGCTGCAAGTTCAAGTGGGGTGTTTCGAAGTTGCTTGGCGAGTTCGAATCCTGCCCCTTTGTCTTCGGATCGCCTCTATCGGGCAGGTGGAGTCTTTGTGTGATTTCGCGGTTAACGTACTCACCGATATGCAGCTTATGTAACACGTACTATTAAAGGTCGTATAGCTTTACTGTTCATTTCTTCCGAATGAATTTAAAGATATAATAAAGTATATATGGGCATTTTTTTCCGTCATTTGAACCTCATTTAAAGCAGCGAGACTGGTGATCGCACCCGCCGAGGAAATACAGTTACTTTTTAGGTTAAAAAGAACGAAAAAAATAGTAGCGCTGCCTCCCCGCTACCGTGCCTGGAGGGGAGCGAAACATATGGTGGTCACGCCACGCCAGGTGCCCACTCACCATCACGCCGCTCCGAGAACAGTATAGTCACCCCTAACGACATTCGGTAGGCCTAGCGATACTGGGTCCGTCGCGCTACCATCTCGTTTCCAGCACTTAGGCTTACGCCGCCGGGGGCGCTACTGCCTGTAATACGTACTGTGGCTCCCGCCTGTAACTGCTCGAGTCGCCGCTGGAATGTATATTTGGCGCCCGTGTTTGTTCTCTAGTATTTTCAACTGTATACGATAGAGACAACTGTTGAACTGTGTAGCCTTAACTAGTATTCTCTGAAGCTTATATTTGTATTGTGCGAACAGAGTAAATATTTTTTTTAGAATTAAGTAATATCCTGTATGTATTTGATCATCTGTGGTCCGATACCGGATACGGTGGGAGACCCGCTTTTTGCTGGATAGCCCGAGATGAAACTAGCAAATGACTTTGTTTATGCTTAACTTCTTGTTACGTTTTTCTCGAAGGACGGGTTGCGCCTGAGTGGGCGTGCAGTCTGGCACACGACCAGAAACACGAACTGGTTAGCCTTAGCGGACTAAACACGGCGAAGAGAGCACTCTCAGGTCTTTCCAGGATCAGTCCGCTATAGCCTAGCGGAACCACTCGGCGACGGCTACACCCTTGGTCTTTCCAGGATCTGCCATAGTCTGGCGCCTAAAGAGGGATCCCCACGCTAGGCAAAGCAGCTAGCCGCTACGGCTGACAGGTACAGGACGCTTAGCAAGCCGGACGGCCCGTGCGTATTACCGGGACCGTCCGCACCGGCATCATATTGCTCCGGCCCGCCAGAGGAGGCCGATTCGCCCAAGCCGGACGGTCCACGAGAGCTACAACGGACCGTCCGCCCTCAGAGAACCCTGGCAATGGTAAAATCATACGAGTAGCGGCATGCAAAATTATTTGACTGTTCATTATTTTTATCTTATATTCGAGCTCAAAGGCACGCCCCTCTCCTCATATGCTGCACCCGAGGCAAGCGTATCCCCCTGACGGTGCAACTCAAGCCGGTAGGGCCGTGGCCATGTGCGGTGTAAAGTGGGTATATCTGACACTAATGCTCTAAATTTAGAATAAAAACTTGCTTGCTTCGCTTTACTTGCTCCGTGGCTGATACTGAGAGATGGAAATCATGTTATTAACAAACTCAAGTTTTTAAATTACCACGGTTGCTGCAAGTAGGATCGATTAGGATGAAGTGGTGGAAATTTTATTAGCCTGTATTGGGCCACAGTACAGTGCATTTGTTGGTTGTTTACCCAAATAAAAATTTAAGGCTGCAGCGTCACCGCCCAGCAGCTAAATCGAGGTTTTAGCTCCTGCGGCGGTCCTTCTTTTTGATAGGGTAATGGTTCGAGAGTCGAGCAATGCCCTCAGAAACTTATTGAGACTAATTATTGGGACATAATTCGCTCGAGATTATCAAGTCAATACCATTATGTTCAATAAAAACTATATGATGAGGGGCAACCATTACTTACTGCAGGGGTCCATTATTCTTCTAGCATTTAATGCATCCAGCGAGCAGGAGTGCATGGAGCAGTTGCTCGACTTCATAATCATTTCTGTCTTTGTCCAAAGAGTCATCTGTCTTTTTAAATTTAGAAGATATTGAGGCACTGCAAATGGAGCTGAGATATAAGTTCATTTCAAGTTTATAATTTGCCGTTGAATTGAATTGGACAAACGTAATTCGTCCAGCAATGCATTATGCCCTTGAGGCTCAGAAGGCAGTC
>LQNS02278143.1:11486642-11501999 GCA_001587735.2 Parhyale hawaiensis | reverse complement strand
AAATTTAACCCATGAGTTTCCAGGCACAGTGGTGCATGTCATTGTATCTCAATATCTACGATGAATGCGAACAGTCATATTAAAGGGATAAAGATAATTTGCAGCTGGAGCTTATTACGATCCGAGAATTTACGTAAGGACTGCATTTTGTAAAGTATACTAAACTGAAAGTCATTTAAATACTGTGATGATATACATAGGTACTTACACGCGGTAAGTACAAACGTAGGTACACCCGTTTTCATGCGGCCGTCCTCCCATTCATCCACGATTCCTCTATCTTTATATAAATAAACACACGCACAATTCGTTACTGCTGCCCATTTAATAACGACAGAATACAATGATGGCACCGAAAATAAATTTAGCTTGTACTGAAGGACTGACCGAAGCCTGCTCATATATATCGTATCATTACCCCTGCCAAAGAGGTTATGTTTTGTCGAGTTTGTCTCTTTGTTTGTCACAAAGAAAACTAGAAGTTATCTAATCTATCTAATACTAAGAATGACCTTCCTGTGTCTGTTTATATATTTTTTATATGTTTCGTTTCACGCTCAAAAATATTTAAGAAAAAATTAGCTCTGGCGTTCTTGGTTCCCGTGTGTGTTTTTCTCCACTATATAATAAAACACAGTTGTTGGTCGCTCCCTTGCTTGCTCCAATGTTGGTTCGTCTCTCCGTCACGCAGTTAAGAGTTTAATAGGAGAAAATTCACGTACTGAAAAAACAAGTTAAGATACCATGCAATTTCAGCGCTTGGAGTACCGGTGATATAGTATATAGCTCTGGATCTCCGGCCTCTGGATCCCGGGCTCTGGATCCCAGCCTCTGGATTTCCGCTTTCATTGCTGAATGATATCGTAGTAGTTGAATCTTCACGCTGAGCAGACGCCTTTTTATATTGAATTTGCATCACAGCCAAATTTTGACGCTGGAGGTTCAACAATCAGTTGGTATCCACAGTACGGGGAGCCCTGGGCATTTCCAGTGATTTCTTTTGACTGAATTACATTTTTGTTAGTGCAGCGTAACGCTTGCTCAATTCAAGCTGATATTCACTCCTTATATTGCAAAGGGGATATTTTGCTGTCGCTAAGCTGATGGTTGTACAGCTTGCGTTTCACTAATGGAAGATCAGGCCTGCGAGGATGAGACCTGTAATACAGTAAAATCTAAGAATAAAAAGAAACACAAAGGTAGCAATTAAAAGCCTCTATTTAGAGCATTCAGACTAGACTGGTTTAGAATATAACTTAATTAACAATGAATGCGTCTGAAAATAAAGAAAAACAATGCCGTAAGATATTTGTCCATCGTTAAGAAAATTCTTAGTTGTCAACAATACAAAAAAAAAAAAAAAAGGAAAGCGGTATACGGACGTAAGCTTAAAATAAACCTAACTAACAAGGAATCTTTACTGTAGAAGTATGGTACAAAATGAAGAAAAAAAAAAAAAACGAGCGAAGAAGTAGAAATCATTGCGTGTACAAAGGTACTGCCGTCTGGTCAGAGTTAAGAATTGGTCCGTTTTTTTTTCAAAATATGTAAGGATTCTAAAATTCTGATTTCTGAAGCATTAGCTCAAGATATTATTTCAAAATGTGTGAGAGTAAGCATGGCCGGTCTGTTTGCAGTGCTGTCTGGGAGGGGAATGAGGTAAAACTGTTAGAGGAAGGTTCGTTCTGAAGGAACGTCCACTATGCTGATAAAATCTGATTTTAGACTGCTTCTGAGTACTTCCAAAGTAAGAACTCTGGCCAGTTCCTCAAGAATATTTGTAAATAATGTAGGAAAGTAACTCAGAAGGCAGTCTGTCCTTATGGTTAAAAAAGTTCGTATTTGAAAGTCATTTCTGAGTGCGAAAGTGAAATCTATTTGAGGATAAAATATTGCCAACATGGACTTGAAATATTTGGTCATGTTATAAGAAACGTTGCCTAAAAACAGAAGTGAAACATACCAAAACTTTGCACTTTTCTATCGGACATACTGGCGTTCTGTTGCTAAACACATTGTTGGGAAATTTATTAACTATTTTATCGAACAAAAAGGCGGGATATCCGTTGCTAGTAAAAAATGTACGTAAAAAATCAGACGCATTCATTAATGATGAAAGTATATTCTAAACCAGTCTAGTCTGAACGCTCTAAATGGATGCTTTTAATTGCTACCTTTGTGATTCTTTTTATTCTTAGGCCGGCTGCCCACTAACAACTTTCGTTGCCGCTAGCAGCCTAGACGGAACTTAGCTTATCCGACTGCGCAGCCGTGGCCATGACTTCAGCATGACGTCTGTGAACATCGTGCTGTAATTCTTAAAATATCAATCATTGTGTGCTCATAATTAAGAGCGATCGTTGAAAGTTCAACATTGCCACTCGCTAGGGTGTAAAAATTACCGTAGGGACTGAAATATTTGAAATTTTTTGAAGCAGTTAAATTTTGTGTAAGCCGAAGCCGTGCCGTAGCTGCGTACACGGATTAGTTGAGTTGCCTCTAAGCTGCTAGCGGCAACGAAAGTTGTTAGTGGACAACCGGCCTTAGAACTAGTGGATCCGTGCGTGAAAAAATTCACGCAACAATGGATACATAAATTTGCTTAATATAGGCCGGTGCGGAATCTTCTCGTTTTTGACTAGCTTCTTTTTCATCACAAGAAATTTGTGATTACATTTTTTCATTGAATTGTACTTTCCTTACGAAAAGACATATAGAGGGAAACGCTACGACGGCCAACTCAAATTAGCATAAGAGATACGTGCTTTCTACTGAGCAGTACACTTTAATTCGTCTTCAGCACACTCCTTCCCTCTCGTACATAACACACAAAAAAAAGAAAACTTTACTAGTAAGCGCTGAAACATCACTGAATTCATTTCCGCTGCGTATCCAGAATACACAGTGAGATAGCTTTAGCACAACAAAATTTTCGCGTCCAAGAAGCTGGAATGAATAATTACTACGTCTACTGTAACGGAAAAATTGATTTCTCTACGCTTTGCTGATTTGCTTTAAAATGTGTACATCGTAAACCAAAAGAAAATATAATTTCGATGTAGAGTAAAGCACCGTAATGAATACCTATCAGGCTCCACGGGAAAGGCAAGAGAAGCTGGAAGAGCAAGAACTGTATTCATTGTTACTAACGATTAGCAATATTCTTTGCCCACAGTCGATGTTGCTTGTAACGAATATATTGGTCTGTACCCAAGATACTCGAGGGTGGCATATAGCTCGGACTCGGAGAAAACTTGTTCTGTTGAAAAGAAGAATCCAAAATGGAGAAAACCATTGGCTGCCAAAAAATCATCGTGGTTTTTACGCACGTGCTGACCGCTGAAGAATATCTTACCATTTGTCTCGATAATTATGCAATCAAATTAAGACAATCAGTGTAAACTAAATGCGGCTGAAGTTTGGATGGAGAAGACCTCAGATGAGAGTAGGCCTACACATCACGATGGAAAAGGTTGTTTAGAGCGAGAAGCTTGTATAGAGAAGGAGGGAGCCTGTAGCCTACCCCGTTGAAGCTCAAGAGTCTCTTATGGCTGTCAGCCAGTTGTCGTATGCACCAATCGCATATCAGAAAAGAGTCTCTTATGGCTGCAGCCAGTCGCGTAAGTACCAATCGCATATCAGTAACTCGGTTCATCTGCTGCTCCCCCGTGAAACTCACTGCTCCCCCGTCTTTTCCACCAATGAGCGTCTCACAGCCATAAGAGATCTGGTTGACTCGCTTGCAAGTCTGTAACTGGGCACAAGGCTCCCTCCGTCTCTATTGAAGCTCCTTGGTTTAGAGAAGCTGTGTGCATCTGCATCGAGTGGACGTCAAATTTATCAAAGAAAGACCGGAATCAGATGTCCTATCCTGCTCGAGTGCCATCATCAGGAACCTGGAAAATATTTTCTACCTATCAGTTTCCTATGAAGCTTGGCAGAATCAGCACAGTCTTTTAGCCGGGAAGCCCAGAGCTAATTTTTGCCTATCTATTTCGTTAAGAGCGTGACACCGAACATATAAATAAATATATATTATATATAAACACACGACGATCATTCTTAGTATTAGATTAGATAGATTAGGTTTCCAACCAAACGTCCTATATCTGATACAGCAAAACCTATACAGGGAACAGGAACAAGAAAAAGCTCAATCACAAAAATATTGCCGTCATTTTTGACGGCTGGGCCCACTAGTTATATATTATGTGTCATGCTTTGAAAAACCGCTTGGTGAAAATTAGGCCGGGTTGGAGATGGCAAACGTATGTTAATCAGCGACAGTTGAAATTCAAACAATGAAGAAAGCGAAAGTGTGTCTTAGCGCTGCCATGGCGTCTGATTTGTTGGAGTATTACCTTCTCTATTCATTTATCTCTGGAGAAGTATTGGGAAACCTTATATTTGACTGCACTGCTTAGATTGCCAATTTGAAATTAAAGCGTTGAAGATTTCAGAAGCTTCCATTAGCACTCTTCTGCATCTTGATTCTTAGTTTCCTCCCACAGATAATTTCGTTGCCGCATTATGCTTCCAAATTTAATGCAGTCGTCGACGAAACAGCTTGCGCTCAGCAAAACCATTGAGCGAATAATATTATGTTTTATCGTATCCATCCTACCAAAGTGAACTATTATTTTGAGGTGTGTTGCTGAACGCCTCGAAGAAAACATAATTTTTCTCTATGCCAGAGAAAGAGAGACAGAAAAAAATATATTCCGATGCTCAGCAGTTGTGAAGCCGAAAACGCTCATCTCTATGCGCTTTTAATTAAGTTAGTAATTGTATTAACAGAAGTATGATCAATGAAGAAGGGTCATCAGAAGTTCTTCGCTATCATTCTTGACAGCGCGGGCACTCCACGAAATTTTCATGAATTGTAGGTATGTTAAGAGTAAGAGATGATTTACTTTTGGCGAAGAATCGTTCAATCGTTTGTTTGTTTCGTCTGCCTCTCTTTCTCAGCACTATACCTCAAAACGTTATAGACGGATTTCTATGAAATATACGTTAGTTGTTAGGCAATTTACGGAGAGAAAATGACCAAAATTTTCTGATGATCTGTTGGCTCATTTGCTTATATCTGTGTTTGATTTTAAGTCTGTTAACAAAATGACTCAAAAAGTTATCAACTGCATTTTATGAATTTTACACGAGTCGTGAGATTAATCACGAAGAGTAAGGGATCAAATTTTGGTAGTGATCGGCTTATGTGTTTGACTAATGCCTGTCAGCAACATACATCAACATAACTCATAACTCGAAAAGTTATGAACGGACCTTTAAGAAAATTACGGAAGCTGTTATTAGTGTCAAAAAGCACGAATGACCATATTATCGTGTGATAAGAAGGAAGTCAGAGTTCAAGAACAAATTCGAATCTTTCGTTAACATTGATTTGCTTGCCAGAGGTATGCGCTCTTAGTGTGCTCTAGCAGTTGTATAATTATGAGCATTTATGACTGCATAGTATGCGTTGTTAGGGTATGTAAAGGGTGGGCCATAAGTAAGGTACCTCTTTGAAAAATATGACATTGTTTTTTTTTTGCAAAGGAAAGAGGAGATTTTAAAGTTTTATATAAGAATAATGTAACACATTTAAGTATGGAAAACAATATCCTTTAAATGACCTCCATTATTGGCCAAGCAATCGCGAGCTCTTGCAACGGTGCTGTTCATTGCTTTCTCTAACGTCGCTGTTGAAATGTTGTTGGTCTCCTGACTGATGTTTCTTTTCAGCTGCTGCAAGGCTTCAGGCATATCAATGTAGACTCTCGCCTTTAAGTATCTCCAAGAAAAAAATCCGGAGCGCTTAAATCTGGAGATCGGGGTGGCCACAATATGTCGCCAAAATGAGGAATAAATGTTTGGGAAAATTGTCTTCAACATTTAAATTGTTGCTCCTGCTGTATGCGCTGTAGCTCCATTTAGTTGGAAAAACGTGTTTTCCGTGTTGCTGTCTTCAATTTCAGGTAATAAATATTCTTGAATCATCTGTCTATAGCGGTTTCCATTAACACAAATTCCATCATCGTCAGCATTTTCAAAAGAAAATAAGGTCGAATAATACTCAAAGACGTGATGCCACACCATACTGTTACCTTAGCTGAGTGAAGTGGACGTTCATGAATTAGCTTTGGATTTTGAGACGCCCAAATCTTTAATTTTGTTGATTAACAAAAAAATCGAGGAGAAAATTCGATTCATCGGTCATAATTAGATTCATGTTTTTGCTAGCTGTAAAACCTATTTCAAAATCTAGCCGCTTTTGGTAGTCCATAGGTTGAATTTTTTCTGTTATTTGAATTTTATATGGATGATGCTGTAGATCTATTGCCAAAATCCGTCGCAGTGAATTACGTGACATTCCCAGTTGAGTTGAACGTATCCTAGTCGACGTGTTTGGCCGATCAGCAACATTCGTTGCAACAAGTTGGATTGAAGCAACATTTCGTTCGGTTCGTGGTCTGCCACTACGTTGTTGGTCTGCTGTTGTCCCGCTTTCTCGAAATTTCAATGCCAGTAATCTTAAGCACTTCTTCGAAGGACTTCTTCCAATACCAGCAATAGTCCTGCATATCCTCTGAACTGCAGAAACCAAACAATTACTTCGTCAGTAAAGTTCCACGATTCATGCTCGTTGATGCACTGAGTAACGATTCATTTTGAGAGAGGGATATTTTAGGGATTTTGACAGCAATATGTTGCATTATCAGTAGAAATAATAAAAAAACTTTAAAATCTCTTCTGTCACTTGCAAAAAAACCAAATCGCTTTACTATTTTTAGTTTTAATGTTATATATATATTTTTAAAAAGGTACCTCACTTATGGTCCGCCCTTTACATCTAATATTCGTAGCATGTATCAAGTTAGTTGCATAACTTAGCTATTTATGACTTGCAGTGAAAATTGATGAAAGTTTCGGCCAATCAGAAGAATTGATATTTATTCGCTACAGCTCGCTGTTTAGCTAAGCAGTCTGCTAGACTTGAGTCTAGCAGACTCAAGTCGAGTATCCGCGCAACGCACGTGATGCCTGCTTGGGGCGCTGTGCTCCTCACCCTCTTGTCGTGTGAAGTTGTGCTACATTGCGGGCACTGGGTTTCTGCAATGACTGTAGCTTATAATTGCAGAAATTTCTGGCTACCGAAAAAATCCAGTTTTGCCGATATTTCTAGGCTACAATGCTAGAAGAATGTTGATGCTTTTTGGAGCAGAAACTGTAGCGTTCTCTTCATTGGATATAGTCAATGGAGGATGTAGCTGGCTGGTGTACGCATCATTCCGAGTCGAATCACAAACCAAGCACGAACGAAGAATAGTATCAGTGTCTCAAGCTTGGCTTCAATTCTCGACAATGACATCACCTTTATTGAAACTCATTCTGTATTACGCTAAAAGCTTCACAGAATTCCCCAAAACAACGGTGACCTGGATTTGGTGTATTCAGAATATGCTTCATGACAATGACCGGTTCTACATGCAAGGCCCTCCTGCGCAATGACACGAACATTCTCAAGTTTCGCTAATGCGTGAGTGCCTCTGACAAGATCAGGATAATGTCAATTGAATTGAATCATCTTCTGGAAGTTAGAACTTTGACATCAGTTCTCTTGATCTTCATTTATTGCGATTGAAGGTCAGTACTCATGCTGTTACAGTGGTGAGAAATTTTTTATATAATGGAGGTAGTGAAGACGATGGGGATTGAGGTAGGATGATCTTTGAAGTTAAGTACGAATACCTTGTTTTCTTCTGGTGTTTTTAGGATGCTTTAGCAACATATCGCTTTCATGCATCTTCTGCAATGCAGTCTAGAATATCCCTTCTCTGTTTACCCATTAAATTGAAAAACAGCGTCTGTCTCTATATTTCCTATTTACAGATTGCAGTTTAGCTTTATACTTTGGTACGTCAAACGCGTAGCCCTGCAGGAACAGCACACGCCTCTCTCTTGCTAGGGTTGCGTTCGAAACTCACACATAATTGAAAATTTACTAACTGGAATAGCCAATTTAAATATACCCAATAGGTTGTTCTCCTATTATTAAGGTAATAATAAACGACAATTCAAGCATGTAATTTCGGGAAATTACGATGAGGCACAATGATATTGTGGCCCTCCTAATGTCGTTATGTGATAAGATGCAAGAAATACAATTCTGTATCGTTTCTGACCGCCTAGTGGAAGAGGTAATGGTAGGGATAAAATATAAATGTATCAGTTTGAAGGAAGTTAAGTGGGGCGAGGATAGAGTAAATCCTACGACATAGTACTGCAGCGAATCTATGAAGTACTGTACTATGTAGTATATATGTCTAATTATGACTAATAAGGCCAACAATACAAAATAATGCATTGCTATTATTACTAAACAAGTTGTTAAAAACCAAGTAAAAACGAACGTTTCGGGTATTCACCCATCATCAGCGAAAGTTAAGATCATGATTTTATTTCTGAAAATGGAAAACGCAATTTTGAAAAGAAATTCTAAGCTATACATGTAAAAGAAAGGAGTAACAAACCTAATTTAGTATCGCTAAGGGAAATGAACTCTGCATATCGTTAAGGGAGGGTTTCAAACTATTGTTGGCCTCATTATTCATTATTAGAAGGCGAGTAAAGCAACCAGAGAAGTTACTATATGTCTAATTATATAGCTGCTAAGTGTAAACAGTAGTAAACAGTAGCAGCATAAAGTCGATACGTGCTGAGAACGGGAACAATCATAAGTGACGAATAACAAGGTGTAGGGTACCGTACTAAGAGGTACGAGAATATTGGAACAAGCAGTCTCCACAGCTAAGTATTGTAGACTCTTAAACATTCTACAATATTAAACGATCTACAATGCGCTGATAGTACAAGGGCAATTAATGGCCCAATGGATAGCATTTACACTTATTATAGAATACGATAGACGATCAGCTTTTGGAAAAAATAACAATACCAACGCTCTGATCGGCACATATACTGAATTAGAACGCCGCTTAGCGTAAGAACATCACCCGCGGTGAGTGGCAAGTTTCAACACAGTCACTTTTGATGGCTAGCTCACTCTAGAGTTTGGGCTTTTTTCACATCTGGGTTCAATCTACGTGACTCCCTGCAACAACTTAAGAACATTGTTTAACTTCTTCTCCCTCTCTCTGGGCGGAGAGACAAATTACAACGCAGTCAATTTTTATGGCGAACATAACTCTAAACGTTGGACATTTTTCATATCTGAGTGAACCCCTTTGGCTGCATAAAAATTTATTATGACTCAACTCCTTCTGCCTCTTTGTATGTGGACAAACAACAGAAAACATCCCTGTAATTTTTGATGGCCGGCTAATTCTACTTTGTTGGCATTGGCACATCAAGGTCAAACCACCTGACGGTAAGAAATTAGGAAGATTACTTAACTTCTTCTCCCTCTTTTTGGGTGAACAGACATACAAATATATAAACAAACTTAAATCTTCAATGAAAACATTACCACCTCTCTTACTTTTTTTTCGCAAGTGCTAATCACCTCTCGCTAAACGTTTGCGGGTAATAATCAGCACATATGCTCATTGGGCTTAGTAGCACAAGACTCGATTAATATACAGTGCTCTGGAACGCCAAGACATGAATAAAATATGTTCTTTAGACTATGACAACCCAACAGTAATTAGTCTTACAAAAGAATGAACGAAATACAGGTACGGGAAAATTACATCGCGATTTACAGGATACATACGAGATTTCCGAACTCTCTTGAACGATGTGCTTTGGTTCCATCTACTCATATCAGCGGCTGTTGATCGTGCTTGCGTGAATTCATCATCGTCTCTTATGCTGAAATTGTTCCCATCCCTTTTTTTCTCTTTTTTCCTCAGTCTTCTATATCCTACTCACTTTATTCAATAGCTCACAGAGGGTCGAGGCGTAAGTTTCGGTGTCTCAATGGAAATGGGCCTATTGGTTCATCTACTGCCGCCTATCTAATCTAATCATATCATGACTATCCCCGCTAACACATGACGTAGGATCAACGTTGTGAGCTGTGGCTCAAAGTACTATACACGTTGATCTGTGAGCTCCAGATAACGTTAGCACGTCGTATTACATGGTTCTGGGCACGCATTTGGCACGTTGAGATACAACGTACTAG
Source organism: Parhyale hawaiensis (assembly GCA_001587735.2). Taxonomy (NCBI): domain Eukaryota; kingdom Metazoa; phylum Arthropoda; class Malacostraca; order Amphipoda; family Hyalidae; genus Parhyale; species Parhyale hawaiensis. The sequence goes on along the minus strand of LQNS02278143.1, from coordinate 11,491,852 downwards.
AAACGTCCCTAGCAGGGCACGTCCCTGCTAAGGACGTGCCCAGTACGTTGTTAGCACGTTGTGACACCACGTGCTAACAACGTTATCTGGAGCTGAATTGACAATATCAGATAGCTATGCAGATTGTCATAACGTTGTCAGCACATAGTCTCACTACGTAGCTACTAACAATGTTATCTGGAGTCCACAGATCTACGTGAATAGCATGCGGATCTGTGGACTCACGACCAGTTTTCTACGTAGAATCAACATCAAATTGTTAGCTGGGATGGGCATTGCGCACCCTAACAGAATAATGGTGCTCAGAAATGAATGAGCCACGTTTATTGTTCAGTAATTGTTGACACCATGAAAAAATAGCATGGAAGTGGGCTCAGTACGTTGAACAGACACGACCGTTTATGCTAGCGCTGTACACTGCGTGTCAAATTATTAGGTACCGTAGTTTAGCGTTTCCGTAATAACAGGATTGTCATTCGCTCAAAGGAATACGTTTGCCCATCTATAACAATGGAAATATTCGTCTGCGAATCAAAAAACATGAAACATGTAATAAACACCATCGTATTTTTATATATTTACCTCCGCCAAGGACGTTGTGTTTTCGTCGGGTTTGTCTGTCTGTCTCTCGGTCTGTCTTTCACCAAGATAAGTCAAAAAGTTATGGATGAATTTTGACGAAATTTACAAGGATTGTTATGTATGTTAGGAGGAACAGATGACTAACTTTTGGTGAAGATCCGTCCATCCGTTTGTTTGTCTCCTAATTTTTCTCAATACCATAACTCAGAAAGTAACGGACGGATTTTTATGAAATTCGCATGAGTTGTTAGGTATATGACGAAGAGTAAATGATCAAATTTTTGGCAATGATTCGTTTGTTCGTTTGTCACTGTTTTTAATTTATGCTTGTTAGCACAATAACTAAAAAAAACAACGACTGGATCTCTACGAAATTTGTAGGGGCTGTTAGTAACGTTAAAAGACATAAATAATTATATGTTGGTGCAGATGTCTGACTCATGTTTGTTATTACGTTTGCTAGCAGCATAACTCAAAAAGTTATGAACGGATCTTCAACAAAATTGCACAAGCTGTTATTACTAACAAAAGGCACAAATGATCAGATTTTCGAGTTGATACAAAGAAAATCATGGTTTCAGAGCCAATTTGAACTTTTTGTTACCGTTGTTTTGCTTTGCAGAGGTATGCGTTCTCAGAGTGCTTTAGATCTATACTCTAATACCTTGATATTTCCGACGAGCTCCAGATGGCGTTACTCACGCCTCCCGTATTGCGAAGAGGTGATGGTGCATTCTCTGATCAGCAGAACGGCTAGTAGCACTTTATCCCCAGATATTACGTAGCCGATAATAGCTTCTTTGTTTGGCACTTCCAGTGAGTAGGTGTCCAGTAAGTTTTAAAGTTTCCAACTTCTATACGGGTGCCGTTCCGAAAGTGACGTGGCATTGTATTCATTAATCTCAAGCCCCGGATTGTGAGGCTATTAAAATATCCTGTGGCTATTGCATCGTCACCATATTTGATAAGAATTTTCAGTTTACAAGTCAAACCAATATACGGTCTGAGTATCTGAGAAGGATCCGCCCATTGACGGAGTAATTCCTTCTAGAATTCTCGAAACACATACGATCGTGAAGCGGTCGAATCTCCGTTGAATTGACTGCATTTAAAGGGGCAAGTATTTTGTGATTATTTAAATCTTGCATGACTCAATCTTAGCAGTAAATGATGGCTGGATACCCTCGAGGTACTATAAATCTAGAAAAGTGTACAGTATCCTATCTTTTGCAGTGCCAGATGTTCCCATAAGTTGAGCATTATGTCGGTCTTTCGCGAAGAGAAAGTTCGATGCACTAATTCGTTCTATTTCTTGCTTATCGTAACATCTCTAGCCAAGTTATTCTCAAAAGTTGTACAGGATGTCTACCTCGAGGCCTCTACCTTCTCCCGTACGTACGGAGGACCATGGAAGAGACCGTCTGCACGGGCGTAAAGTAATCGAACTGTGTAATCAGAGATAGAATGAAAACGTTAATCAAACTCTGGCCAATCTTGTTGCATTTTACATTGTTTAGTATGTCTAGTTTCAAGTATTACAGTTTCCTCATTTTTATCATAGAATGAAGACGTTAAACAAAATCTGGCGTACCGTGTTTGCTTTAAGCATAAAGATAAAAACACTTATGAAACGGTGTTAGCTTTAAGACTAAGAATTAAACACTCGTGGTGCTGCGCTCTCCCAATATGTTGAGTACCGCATCCATATGGGAAAATGATTTATTTTCACTCTGTTTTTTGTGGCTAAAATTCTTAAGGTAACCGTGACAGACACTCTCTAGCATAGCAAACATCTCAGTTAATTCATATCTTCTAACATGATCTCTGCTTACTGTTCTTTTCTAATGCCCCATAGGCTGTTTTACATAAATAAATCCTTGTCTATCACAAATAGGGAAATCACGGTTATATACTGAACTAAATTGGAAATGTGCAGCGTCTCTTTCACTGTAATATAACATATTCTATCTTCATTTAAGTTTTTTCCCATTATTATCATTACTAGCTATTTCTTGTAATACATGTCTGTTTCTTATTCACTCCTGGATGTGGTCAGCTGGTCTATATATTCTAAATTTCCCATCGCATTTTTCTCCTCTTTTTTTTTTAATCCCTGTAAACGTACCGTTTACTAATACGCAACTACTTCCCTTAGCCCACTTTAGGCTGCTTACTGCATTTCATACTCTCTCTCTCAAAAAAAAAGAAGAAGAAGAAAAAAAAAACTTTTCACCCCACTTCTGTGCAACCAATGCTCCCCTCAACGGAAAATAGTGTTAATATGATCTCCTTATTTAGATGCGGGCATTGCACTATATATAGTAGATCACTGCAAACTTAATGCCAATTGTCTCTTATGTTACTTTTTAGTATTATTCTTATTTTAGTAGCTACTAAGCATGAAAACCTTAGGATACTGTGTCCTAACCTTGTTGGACACAGTCTCCATATGAGAAATAAATGAGTTTGTTTGTTTGTTGTCACTAATTCGTAGTGTGAAAGGTATATAAGTATTCTCGAGCAAAGGAGAGTATCCGTTCGCTGGGGAATTGAAACTCTGGAGGTGTAAATTGAAGTATATTGTGTTAGAACTAAACGCTGTGGTCTTGGGAGCCATGTGATACTGCAGTTGGCACTGTACCAAGAAGTCACGACCAGGGATGGCGATGGAATAGCCTCGGATTCCGAAAAAACGGGAGAAGTAGAGGAAATCCCGAAGAAGTTAATTCTCTTGAGATTCAGTGTTAAACTCGATCATGGCTTGGTCGGTAGGGCGAAGGGAAGAGGACGCAGCAACCCGACCAGCGGAGCCAAGCAAGCCCTGGGGCAATCCGTAGTCGCCAAACTGACGAATTACCCTCTGCATAGGGTGTAGGGCGGAGCTGTCGAACCTGGAGGGTTAGGATATGCAGCCAAGAGGAAATGTCCGCAGCAGTTGCGTCGCTACACAGCAACGCGAAAACAGATCCAGTCACTGCAGGTGAGCAGGGCAGAGCATGGGCTAGCAGGTATTGTGCCTCAATCCACAAAGCAAGTCGGCAGTGGGATTATTTAACTAAAGGATAGGGGGTAGCACTGCACTGGGGTCGAGGGTTTCGTATGAGATCGCATTGGTGGGGTGCGGGTTGGACTGGAAACTTTCCCATTTCGGGTGGAAAATCAGCCGGGACAATTCACCGGAGCTAGCTGCAGCACTGCGTGGTCGGCTGTGCAATGGGGAGTTTCTTCCGGTAGCAGTTCAGTCCAAGGCTGTCTAATATATCTTCGATGCGTGCAAAACGAGAGAAGGTCGCACTGCAGGTGGCCAAAGCTGCCAGTTGCGCCTGTACAAAAGGAGCCTCAGTCAGTTAACAAGCCAGAACAGCAAGGCAGGGCGAAAAGCCGAAATGCTGACGACTCGGGCCCATTAACAAAAGCAAAAATATATATATCAGTGATGGGCACCGTTACATGATATCGGAGGTCGTTACCGTTCCTCGTTACTTCAATAAAAATACCGGGGCGTTACCGTTACTCGTTACTGCTACAAAATTGTGCAGGGCGTTACCGTTCCTCGTTACTGTAACGACCGTTACTTCGTTACTCGTTACATCTGAGTTTTTATTCTATAATTAACATTAACATAGCACAAAATTTGCTACTGTTATAAACTATGTGAAAGCAGGCCTAACTTGCTTTTTTTTTGCCACAGAGTTCGTAATAATATCTTTATTATAATGAAAGTAGCATTATAGCATTTTGGTAACTGTTCTCCATTTTTCATGTAAGAGAAATATCCGTAAAAGATTTAATATCTGTTGTGTGCAAAATGAAAGCTTTCCAACATATATACGGGAACTATAGTATTAGCGCGTCGTAGCTTGTATTATGCATAGCACTTTGGTCAGCACTGTTTTTTTCTAGCGAAGCGGAATTCCATAGGCGTAAATTAGAAAGGAAAAAGCTCGTTGAATCTTATTTTCATGTAACCGAAGGCTATCTATAAGCAGTTGAACTTTACGTCCTCAAAAATTTTATTGGAAAAATGTTTTTGAATTAGGCGGCTGAAGTTGGCAGAAGCTGCATCCAAGACAGTGATAACACGAGGTTCTATAACTATTTTCACACGTCGTGTTTCTTTTCTTCATGATGCTATAATACGATACTTGTGTATTTGTCCGTGAAACGGCGGCGAAGGATCGCATGGACGTATCTTTCTTGCTCTTCGCAGTTATGATTTTGTCGTGCAATGCATAATGTATCAGCCTGCTTGATTTTGGAATAATGTAACAGAAGGCGAACCCCACCAACTCTCCACTGCAAGTGAAATCCTTCTTTCTTTGTAGTAAAATATCACTGAAAACAGATTCACGTCTGGTTGCAGTAAATAGTACAAAAGTGGTACAAGAAACCTAGAGAAAAATTGAGTATCTTTTGCCCTTTTTCTACAGCATATTTAGATGAGTTAATTAAATCAAGTAAAACAATTCAAGCAGCGCTTATCTTGTGAGAAATAAATATACAGAAAGGTATTTGTCCATGAATCGTTAAGTATGTGTCAAAGAAAAAATCTCTTAGTGCTATCTTCGATCTAACGCGAAACGTTCAGCTCTCAGCAGCCTAGTCGAAAGTCTGACTAGAGAGGGCTT
>LQNS02278143.1:11461503-11481682 GCA_001587735.2 Parhyale hawaiensis | reverse complement strand
TACCGTTACTCGTTACGTTTCAAAAAATGCTAAGGCGATACCGTTACTCGTTACAAAAAGTAACGCCCGTTACTTAAGCCGTTACAGTAACTAGTTACATGCCCATCTCTGATATATATATATATACTTCCGCAGCAGTAGCCTTCAAATAAACTGCATAGATAAAAGAATACGCCGTGACAAGGAGCACATTTGACGTTACGAAAGTAAATCGCAACACAGAAAACACATGAAATGTAGCGGCTACCACCTACCGATATGGTAAATTTTACTTACGCGGGAACTATTCTTGGGAGCATATAAATATTTTGTGAAAAGTAAGCGCTCGTAATAACAAACGGAGAATTAGAAAATAGGTAACTTAACTAGCAGACCTGAACGCAGTGCACAGCGGATAGCAACTAAAGGCAGGTAGCCCGGTCAGGTATCACCATCCGCTCTGCAAGCGCACAAGTGCCATGGCGGAGGTAAGCACGTTAGGCGAAAGCAAAGGGAGAGGACAAAGAAGAGGACGAAACAAGAGTATGGATCAAAGAAAGGACAGTAAGCTCGAGCTCCCTGACACTGTCAATTGAATAGGGGAGGAGCATTCCAGTATCGTAGCAATTTTTATTTTTTTTTTTATTGAAGATCATGTCGTATAAATGTGTGGCAGTTGGTGACAATTTTGGAAGATCTCAAGATGGAGAGTTGTTTGATTCCGAATTGAGCTTTCAAATTTACGTAAAAGGACTTAGGTGAGGACTCAAGAGTTGAGTCTCCATGTTCTGTACTTCGAAAATCACAGTGATAAATGCAGATTCAGTGACTCAGCAGAAAATCTTAGCTAGGTGACAAATGGAATGGTCATGGCAAGAGAGGCTATGGTGTCGTTACGTACTCAACATGGCAAGTAGAGTAGAGCCTAGCAGAGCAAATGCAGACGCCCACAGATGCGTCAAAGTCTGGCTCACAACTAACTTGATCCTCCCAAATTATTTGATATCCCCTCTACAGTATTTTAGCCGGCCAGCGTAAAAATTCGGCCATACCAAGCGTTTCTCTCAGATGGGAAACTTCGGAGACTCCATTTTAGTTCAGTGCTCTACCCTCTCATCGTAATTGATTGGGTAAGAAGTTATGACTAAGTCCTCCCATAAGGTTTTTACTAGATGAGAAATTGCCTCCTTGAGTCTCAGCTACCTTCTCGAGAGACATTCCTTTGGCTATCGGGAGGCATTAACGCATGGTAATGGAAACAAACTTACATGGAAGTTGTTGTTGTTAACGACCGACGCCGGCTAGAAGGTAAACACTCTCTGCTTCTAGCGATGCTTAGGTATAGTATGTTAGTCGGGTAAAGTTGACAAGGTTGTTGATTTTAAAAAGTTCAACGCGTGGGAGAAGACAGACATAGTATGACATGAATTATTGTATTTCAATCGTTATAGGTGCCGCTGTTATCTTGTCGTACATGCTGGTTGTATGTAATACAATATATATAGAATTGGTTGATTCCTGACTATTATTGAATTTATGGTGAATATCGAATAGGGTCGGAATTATTAGAATTACAGTATGAATTTTTACCTCCGCCAAGGAGGTTATGTTTAAGTCGGGTTTGTCTGTCTGTAACTCTGTCTGTCTGTCCTTAAGATAAATAACTCAAAAAGTTGTGGACGGATTTTGATGAAACTTACATAGATTGTTAGGGATGTTAGGAGGAACAGACGATTAAGTATTGGTGAAGATAGGTCCATCCGTTTGTTTGTTTGGCTGCCTATTTTTTTGTTGGCACCATAACTTAAAAAGTAACTGACAGATTTTCATTAACTTTACAGGAATTGTTGTGTAAATAGTAAATAGTAAATGATCCATTTTTTGTGATGATCTGTTTGTTCGTTTGCTTGTCGCTGTGTTTGATTTTGTGTTTGTTAGCGCAATGACTTGAAAAAATTGCGAATAGATCTTCATGAAATTTTCAGGAATTGTTAATAAAAATGTCAAAAGACATAATTAAATAAATCTTGGTGATGATCAGTTTGTCCGTTTCTGTGTTTGACTTATGTTTGTTCGCAGTATAACTCAAAAAGTTATGAAGGGATCTCCAAAAAATTGTAGAAGCTGGTAATACCTTCAAAAGGCACAAATGATTAGATTTTGGTATTGATACAATGAAAGTCTTGGTTTCAGAGTCAATTTGAATTTTCCTTTACCGCTACCTTGCTTCGCGGAGGTATGCGCTTTGAAAGTGCTCTAGTTATGATCGCGACACCATCCTCGTCCTCCGAAACCGCTCACTGGCACCGGGCCTCATACAACCTTTTCAACTATTAAGGCTAGAAAATTTAATGGCCTGCATCAAGCAGCCTGATTCTATTCAACAACATTGCATCCTACTAATTCTCATATATTTCTTTTACTTACACATGTAAGACACTTTACTTAACTGTTTAAAAGCGGATGAAAAGACGAAGAAAAACAGACATAGAAAAAAATCGAGAATTACACTTTTCACTTCCAGCTTGAAGTCGACGTAGTGGGGGCTTTAGAGTTCCATAGAATTCCACTCCCGTCGTGCACGTGGCGTAAGAGGCGACGAGTGCAGGGTCTATTCCAAGCGACTATGCTCTGTCTGTTTCATCAAGACAGTTTGGCCTGGTCAAATTCCTCTACAGCGTTGTCAATTCTTTGGGAATTACTGAGATTTCTCTATATGCAGGTAGTAGGCGAGGCCAAGATATGGGCTAACCAAAATCTGAGAAATGCCGAGAAATTTGGCAACGCCGTAAAAGAATTTGACCAGGCCCTAGCTGCCTTGACGATATAGAGTATAAACGTACATGCTTTTTCACAGGCCACTGACTGCTGCTTGGTAGGCGTATGAGCCTGGAGAAGCTGGGGTTGTGGGAACCATCATGCGAGGAACTGCGTATGAATGGCGAATGAGCTCAATGGAGCCCAGGGCAACTAGAGAGGAGATCCCCTGCCTGTTACCGTAGCCATGCACTCGGTATTTCATAGTCAGTTCTTCTCCCTACCTCTTGATGGGACGATCGAGACTTTGTCTTTTACCTTCTACGTTCTTATTTTTTGCCTTTTTTTATGCTAATCCCATGCTGTGAACGGAAGGCCAAGGGTGGTTGATGTTGGGACCCACATGTCCTTCACGTGACTGCCCCTATGACCAGGTGAACCTTGGGGTATTTAAGCCTTACGCGGCTGGGCAGCTCTACCAAGTGGACCGTACTTCTGCCTCTGTTCACTTCTCTACGGGATTTTTTCTACCTTCCACTTTCTATGTTTCTGTTGTTATTTTCATTTTTCTTTTGTTTCTATTTGGGGACGTGGAAAGGAACCAGGGACCGGGTCGGGCTCGGGGGCGTCGTCGCCTCTATAGCAATATTAGAGGACTGTATACGAACCTCGCGGAGCTTGGCTTTGTGTCCCGTATTTTAGATGTCGGGTGCTGTTCCGAAACGCTAGTGTCGGGCAGGAGGTACGACACGGAGCTTGCTTTGGCAGGATTTCAGTCCCTTGTTCGCAGGCTACTGGGATTGGGGGGGGGACTGGATTACTTGGGATGGTCGTCCATGTCGAAAGTGATTTCTGCGCTTACCGGCAGTCAGGGTATGAATGCGTCTGTCATAAGATCATGGTTGTTAGGGTGTGTGGCTGTGGGAATAATTTTTATTTATTCTTTTCGTATCGGAGCCTTGCAACTGATGTTTCTTTTTATGACTTCGGTGACAGCGATGGCCTCGATGAAGTGTACGGATCCTATGTCAGGGTTTGTTTTCGTGTGGGAATAGTTGGGATCTGTGTCACCGACCGATGGCCATAGTGAGGCTGCGTTGAGCTTGTATGCAGATAGTCCATGGGTCCACGTATATTATTGGCAACTGTCTCGACCTGGTCATGACTGATGTCCCTGACTTGGTGACGGTGTCTGTTGGCTCCCCTATTGACACTTCAGACCACTCACTTCTTGTAGTGTCCTTGGACTTGAACCAGGCTGCTCCTCTGGCAGATACCAGGAGATTAGTGTTCGTTAAGAGTAGAGCAAACTGGGATGCTATTACTGGAGCAGTAGGACGTTACTTTGGCGCCAGATTATTTACAGTGAGGATCCTATCTCTGAGCTTAACGACTTGACTGTGTCTGTTTTGGAGAGGTTTTTTCGAAGAGGACTATTTATGTGAGTGTCGGTTAGTTTTCAAAGTTAAGGAAGCGGCTTATCAGGCTTGACGGCGTTCGCGTAGCCGCACGTTGTGGCAGACCTATTTATGCGATCGTAGAGCCGAGGCTAAGCGTGTGTATGAGAGGGCACTCCATCGTTAGAGACAGCCTTCTAAAGAGTCTCTGCTGAGCATTGACCATCCGCATCGTTAGTGGAGTGAGCTAAAGGGCTCAGTGCTCGGTAGTGAACCTTCGTTTTCGCCCATTGTTGGTCCCGCTGGTGGCATCATTGCTGATCCCTTGGCTGAGGAATGGTCCTATTGGGAATAGTACATGAGCCGAAACTTAATAACGACCATTCCATGGTCCAATGGCCTACCACATCATACTTCCTGTTTCAAACCTTTTGTACTCGCAATCCTAAACAAACCTCTATGGGCATCCGGACTACAGTAGATCAGAACGCTTAGCAGCTTCTTGAGTTAAAAAGCTCATTAAATACGCATGACTTCCGTGCATCGTTTTAAAGAAGCCGGCTGGGTCGCGTTAGCTGAAAAGTCGGAATTTCCATTTAGTTCTCTAGTAAATTATCTATATGTTGACAAACTTGCAAATATCTCCTAGCCTCTAGTTGCTGGAATCTGAGTCATAACTTCTACTGAAAGTTTTGGCTGGAAGGTCATTTAGAATACTGCCTGTCACTCAAATTAGGGATGCTGGAAAGCCAGCACATTAGGCACGGCAAAATCTTTCGACCTGATGCCTTCCTTATGTGAAAGACGTCTGTGCAAATGTTTGTCTACATGAACTTTAGTGAGATCAGGAATGCGTCTAAGCATTTGGATGTTAGAACTAGCATGAAAGAATGTTGTATGTGCAAAACACATACATAACAAACGTTTTTTAAAATTTTTTACTAAAATTTGTTATTTTACTGCAATGCCTTTATACCTACCGGCAATAGCGTATGTAGCAAAGTTGCATAGATTAAATCTGCGGCCGAATAGAAGATAACAAGCGTCGTGACTACAAACGAAAGGCAGCATCAGTAAGGTCACTTGAACCTCAACTGGCGCTGAAGACATTGTAAGTTTCTACACTGCGCGGGATAATATCAAACTAGCGCCGCTTACAAGAAAACCCTGCTGTGGCAAGATCATAGATTCATTATTTCGTAGGCGTTCATAAGACTTACGATGGTTCGTAGGTCCTTTTTGCGCTGTGGAACGGCATTTAATCTTTCCGTCTCTAATGACAATCTACAACGCCGCATAATATAAGACCATTGCTGTCAAAAGCTTGCTGGTTTTCACATATGCGGGAATTGTGTCTTTTCGTGCAGCCAGGACATCTCGCCAGGTAGCGCTATAGCTGCCAAGAAGAAAACCAGGCAAGATGATCCCGGCGACGAGCATTTTTGATGAAGTATTGAACTAATTATGTACCCAATGATGAGCTGTCAGAAAGAAAAAGAAATACCATATGGCTGCGTAATTTACCCACATATGAAGTGATCATTCCTGCGTGTTTAAGAGCGCACGGAAAATAGGACATTAAATTATGGAGTGTCGAACGTGAGTTGGCTCTAATATTTAGTAGAAACAATGCAATCCACTCCCGTTCGTAGAAGCTGCTTAATAGACACTGTGAATTAAATAAATTTTACTATTTAAGGTGTAGAGTACAGAAAGTCTTCGTTATAGACTGGACTTGTTCTTTACAGGTTTCGATACAGTCCTAAAGTTTTTAGTTCCAGGTCCTTGATTTAACCTTGGCTTTGAATTGACCTTTTTTTCCTGTAGCACTTGTGCCAACTTCCAAAAAGCATACTACGTCCACGTGTACCCTTTACCTGACTCGGTTGATAATGTTTACATAAATTAAACACCGTCTCTGATGATTTGCTAGGTGTATTATTATCATTTCAACATTCTTTCAACATTCCTCGTTTCTTTCTGATGTATCAAAAAGCACGGATTGAGGAGTGTTATATTGAGACTCTAGACCGTGTTATTATGAGAGTCCGGTGTAACACCGTTTGACGCAAAAAATGGGATAGAAACGGCGTAATCTCAACGGAATAATTTTAAACCTCACTCTTGAACATTGTTGGTGGAGCTTTAATTGTTTTTTTTTAAGATAAAAATGTGAAGAACCTGCTAGAAAGCAAATTTATATCAGACATGAGATATTCTCCTCATTTTCGTTTATCAATTGATCACAATGCTTTCAAGCAACTGCAATGTTTGTTAACAAAGATTGTTTTACCCAGCTCATAGCTCTGTTAATGTTGACGGTTTCGGTTAGTGTAACCTAACCCGAATCGCATCGCATTGGATGTGGGGTAACACACAAAACACCAACAGTTTGATTGCAAAACGCCTCAAGTCTTGTTTTAGTCGACCGGACTTGATCTGATCCGCTTCATTCCTGCAGAGGTCTGTGGCCTATATCGAGGACTTCCTGTAATGAACTGTCCATCGTGCTTCATGAGTACCATCATTACTGCGTACGTGACTTTCCCCATGATGTCCAAAATCCAGCGTTAATGTGGGTAGGAATATGCTGTTTAACCTTATGGAGTTTCCTCAGTTCTCACGGCGCCAATCAGGAGCATTTTATTAGTAATAATGCGAAATATCCTCTACGTACAATGTTCAGTAAGCGAAATGGCCGCTAGGTAAAATATTCAATAGGAGAAATGTTTAGCTAGCAAAAATTTCATATATGCAGTGTATCCACAGGCGAAAAAAAAAATCCGATAGGTTTTGGCTAAAATATCCAGTAGACTAAATGCTCAGTGGGCGAAAAGGTCCACTAGCAAAATGTGAAATAAGTTAAATGTTCAATTGGTGAAACCTCCAGCAAGCAACAGGCCTCGCAGTTTATAGACAAAATGCGCACAGCCAGCCTGCTGTGCAAGCTGTACAACAATGAGAGCATTTGGTGGTATTCTTCTGTCGCTACCCTCAAGGTCTTTGGAAGGATTGCACGTGTTGCAGTAGGCGCACACTCTTTCACTTTAGAGAATGTTAGATGCCGAACTCTCGTCAGTTCAGTCGGTGCTTCGTGCTCTGGTCTGTTAAGGTTTAGAATTTTTTGCCGTCATCAGCTTTCGGTCGTGTTGGCCTGCAGGCGATTAAGTCAGTGTTAAAGGCTTTTTGTTGGATTTTTAGCAGCGTCTGGGGCTTCCCGGTGTTGCAAACGGCTTCATTTGGGTTGTACTACCACTCCGTGGTGGCCCGAGCGTGCATGAAGTTTTTATAATAGTGAATAGTTAATGCATAAACCAAATTTGCCTATGTAGACAAGCTTCTCCCCCACATTAAAAATGCAAGAACAAATTCAATAAACGAATAACTGTATAAAAAATGAACAAAAATATACAAGAGATATAAGCCAGACATGTGCTATGAGGTTCTAATATAGCAAGGGTAATACAACGCAATGAACATATGAAATGAATTGGGATAATCGTGGAAAACTGACCTAGATATAGAAAATGCAACAAGCGAGATCATAGTCGCAATTGGAATATCTGTCCTACCACTGTCTATTGTGCCCAGCCAAAATTTGTCAACTCCCACGCAACCAGCCCATCAAGAGAAGAAAGAAATATAGAATCACTCTGTTTACAAATTGCTGCCAATACTCGCACCAAACAAAGGCAGAGTCATCAAGATTATTCCAAGCATCTACACATGGTGAAATAAATGAAAGAGAATACTGGCTTGTACAACATCGTAACGATTCCAGGATAAACTCACGAAGGTCACCTGTACGCCTAAAATAGGGCGCCCGAGCAAATGGCTCGGGCTTGACATTAGAATCCTGCCGGTTGCTAATATGGGAGAAGTAGCCCGTTACGAAGTGGTAACATCAACTGGATATCTTACTCAGTTGGCATTTAGCCAATTGGACATCACCAATATTATGCATACGAGCAATATGAATAAAAGATGACAGTCAGTTTCAAACTACCAAACCCCTGACGTTATCTGTTGTCAGGGGTTTGCTGCAGTGGACGGTTCCTATTGGACGTGTGCTGACCAGCATACAGTGACTCGCCGCTAGAGTTGCCTGCTTTTCCGGACACTGTCTGGCATCACTCGCGGACCATCCGGTTTGTACTAAAGGCCTGCAATGGCTGGATGTAGCAGTTTGCACCTCTGAATAGCGTTGGGATTCTTCCTCCTCAATCAGGCAGATCCTGGAAAGATAGAGGGTGCGGCTAGCGTCGTAGTAAATCAGTTAAGGCTTTAACACCGTGATCCTAAGAGAACCTGGTAGTGCTGTTCATGTCATATTCAGTCCGTTAAAGCTAACCAGACGTGTTCCTTGTTGTGTGCCAGTCCGCCACAGCTTTAAGAGTGGCTTTCTCAACGAGTTCCTGTCAGACGCAACTCGCCCTTCGGGAAGTATGATTCATAGAAGACAAAGCAAAACAAACTTTCCCAACAAAAGGGTGTTCAAAAGGTGTTCTTCAACGGAGTTACATGGGCTGAAATCAATAATGAAGTTTTGCTCATTTAAGTGTACTTTTCGAACCCAACAGAAGATGACGAGAATGGGGTGGGCACGTCAAAAACATTACGGCGCTCCTCCTTCTCTCCTTCAAGTTGCTCACGAGGCAGATTTGTCCCTTCGCCCCTCCCCACCCGAGTCCAGCGCCTCCATAACACGCAGTGCATCGACTTTTGACCCGCAATCAGCTCGATCGCGGCATGTCTTGATGTCGCTCAACGGCTAGCCCTGTAGCCGTGCCGTGTGTAAAATGAATAAATATGACGCTAATACCAGGCGTTTTTGTTAGAAATTTTCTTGCTCAGTCTTCATTTGCCGGTGACAGCGTCTCCGAGAATAAAACCATGTAATTAATAAACCAAAAGATATAATTTCGTGCGGTTACCTCCAATTAGACCGGAATTGATTGAGAAGAAGCGGCAATTTTTTCAATACTGCACATTGTGGCTTATTGCAGTTTGCCTAGTTGGTTCCTCAACATTCTAAAAATATATTGAGCCTGCCCTTCAGTATATACATATATATCTTGAGAAAACTAATTGAGACCAACTGTAAAGGCAAAACTTCGCTAGAGATTAATGTCGAAAAGGTATGATGCTGGGGCGGGAAGGAGGGGCGGGGTTGGGGAACCATTACTTATGACCGGAGTCTTTCAATATTCTAACATATAATGCATTCAATGTACATTATTATTTTTCATTTTGTCGAATTTGCTTCTTGCACTATAATATTCGAGGACAAATTAGCTCGCTCAAAGGGAGTTATGGAACGAGTTTCTTCAAGCTTATGAGTTATAAGTTAGCGATTAAATGAATTTAACGAACGTTTTCTGCGCGGAAATGGTTTCGCAGCACGGAAGACAGTCTACTCTGTGGCGGTGAGGTGTACAGATACCAGCGCATATCTCGTCTGTTATCTTCTCCATCCTTTTCAGCTGAGGAACATATCCCCTCTTGAGCTAAGTAGGTTACCAGTACATGTCTCTTTTTCCATAGTACACTTTTTTGTTCCAAAGAAATACTATTTGTTGGGCAGGGAATGGAATTAGGGTTCTAGAATGCAAGCCGAAGAAAGTATTTTGATGTTGCGGATCTCTACCGTATTAAACTTGACCATTTCCGAATAGAATAAAATTGCGATGAAACAGGGGCACAGTTTCAACCTGCTAAGTGTGTCTGCAGCCCTCTGGCTCTGCAGCCTCTAAGTGCCCCCATCGGAGGCAGTCAAATTCCACCGCATATTCATAACTTCGGCAGAGCTGCAAGCAACAAACGCTGTTGTGCAAAGCCTGGCCAACAAGACCAAGATGGAGTGCTCGGCAGCAGCTCAGNCTGCATCGACACTTCTGGTGGGTGCTTCCTCGCGGACGTCGACGCTCCTCCCTTCTACTACGGCGACCCAAACGGCGACTCCAAGTGTTACTCCAGCAAGACGCCTACGATATCCATGGGTAAGTGTTGGTATTTAGTATTTACTGCAGCATAAGACGTGTTAGTCCAGGAAGACGGTTACGACATTTATGAGTAGTTATGATTGAACTTGGACGAACGTAAAAAAATTTCATCAATAAAATGCTAACAGAAATCAAACAAATTAAAATGTAATGTTCTGGTTATTTTATGATGCATTTTCTGGAAGTAAAATGGTTATAGCTCTGCACTAATTTGTTATGTATGTAAGCAGTGTAATTTTGTGGAAGAGTCACCTGTGTCTGAAGTCATGTAATACTTGGCGAACGGCTCTTTCCATCTCAGTCGGCTTCTTGAGCAAATGATCCCTCCAATTCGCATGCAGAATGTGGCGTGCTTTTGACCACAGGAGAGAAAGGATGAACTATGGTAGTAATTGCATCAATTTTTCATTTTATGATGCGTAGATCACGCGATACTCGACTGTCCACTTTTCGCATGTCAGCTGATGGCAAATTGATAAAAGCTCAATAAAATTACTTCCAGTCAACAGTGAGAAAAATTAACTGAGTTACGAGACATAAGGAATGCTTCCATTGGAAATACGCATGCATACATGAGCACTGGTCAATTATAAATTGCAAAATTCGAATTAGCCAAATCTGAGTTACGCTAGTGTCCCAATATTCAGTTATCGTCGATTGTTGCTATCTAGCTAGGGGTTTGTGCGTTTTTATTAGTAAACTGATTCTTGCATCACTGAATATAGTTTGCTTCTCTCTGCGAAAATCAATTTTCCAAAAACCCCACTTGCAAATTTGAGAAGGCAGTCAAGTGTGGCGTTATTGATGGATACTGTAATGGTAGTGTCCTTAAGGAAGTAGTAAATTAAAATTCTCTTGTTAGGTAAAATCAGCATACAATAATTTGCGCCGTATCTTTATTTATATACATGAATATTTTTTCTACCACGCTTCATGGGAATAAGATAGGAAGAAATTACAGCGTGGAAGATAATGCAATGGTATCTATGACACAGTGAGAGCGTGTATTCGGTAAGCAGAGACCTGAGCTCTCCTGAATGATCGTGTTCAAACATGTTTAAAAAAATATAAACATATATTTAAAAGTTTTATGATATATATTCAAGGGTAATATAAATATATTAAATTTTTCACTCACTGGTAAATTTTCATTAATTCATTCATCTACCCTGAGAAATAAAAACACTGAAAACCGTGGGGGACTTTCCTGAAGCACTAATTTTCTGCCGTCATTAATTTTAATGACTGCTCGAGTCAGTAGTCTAATATAAGAATGAACCTATTAGGTGTATGAATATATTTATTTAGTTATGATTTGTGTAGCGCAACGCACTGAAAAAAAAAATAATATAGGATGCACTGAAGGAGTAAAATAGGAAGAAATCTGACCGTTGAAAATGTAATGCTTCTGTTTCCTTGATACGGGGAGTTGCAATTGGGGAAGCTTGGGCACTTATATGTCAACCTAAACTGGGTTGTATTACTCTGTTCGTGCATGTCAAAGATGAAACGGGAAGTAACACATGACTGGGTTATATTATAATTACCTTAGCTTGCAGAAGCAACTTAGAGCGGCGGCCCTTTCGGCAACGATTCTGCTAATGACTGTTAGGTACGTTAGGTATGGTACGTTAGGGTTAGGTCAGGCTGCGCTTGATGTTATGTGCTCGTGCGATTCGGGTTAGGTAACACCGACGACACCGTCAACATTAACAGAGCTATGAGCTGGGTAAAAAAATCTTTGCTAACAAACATTGCAGTTGCTCGAAAGCATTGTGATCAATTGATATACGAAAATGAGGAGAATATCTCATGGCTGATATAAATTTGCCTTCTTGCAGGTTCTTCACATTTTCATCCTAAAAAACAAAGCAATTAAGCTCCACCAACGATGTTCAAAAGTGAGTTTTAAACCTATTCCGCTGAGATTACGTCGCTTCTATCCCATTTTTTACGTCTAACGGTGTTACACCGGACTCTCTTAGAAACACGGTCTAGAGTCTCACTATAACACTTCTCAATCCGTGTTTTTTGATAGATCGGAAAGAAACGAGGAATGTTGAAAGAATGTTGAAATGACAATAATACACCTAGCAAATCGTCAGAGACGGTGTTTAATTTATGTAAACATTATCAACCGAGTCAGTAAAGGGTACACGTGGACGTAGTATGCTTTTTGGAAGTTGGCACAAGTGCTACAGGAAAAAAAGGTCAATTCAAATCCAAGGTTAAATCAAGGACCTGGGACTAAAAACTTTCTGACTGTATCGAAACCTGTAAAGAACAAGTCCAGTCTATAACGAAGACTTCCTGTACTCTACACCTTAAATAGTAGAATTTATTTAATTCACAGTGTCTATTAAGTAGCTTCTACGAACAGGAATGGATTGCAATGTTTCTACAAAATATTAGTGCCAACTCACGTTCGATGCTCCATAATCCATTGTCCTTTTTTCCGCTCGGTGTATTCTGGATACGCAGCGAAAATGAAATTCAGTGATGTTTCAGCGCTTACTAATACAGTTCTTTTTTTTTTGCATGTTATCTAAGGAAGGGAAGGAGTGTGCTGAAGACGAACTGAAGTATACTGCTCAGTAGAAAGCTCTCATCTCATACCATAATTTTAGCAGGCGGCCGTAGCGTTTTCCTCTATATGTATTTTAGTAAGGAAAGTACAATCAATGAACAAGTGGCACCACAAACTTCTTGTGATAAAGAAGAAGCAAGTGAAAGAAAAGAAAATTTCGTACCGGCCTATATTAAGCAAATACATAAATATATTATTGCATGAATTTTTTCACGCATGGGTCTACTAGTAATGTTGATTACTCTGTGGATAGGGAGACTTCAACTAAGAATATAATGATAATAATCTATAATAATAATAGCGTTGTTCTTTCGTTCGTTCAATCATTTCTTCGTTTGTTACGCTCGTCATTTACAGTGAGGGAAAAATTCAACTTGTAAGAAGCTCTCTGATTTTCGCTTTAGGAAGTTCAACCTCAATCGTTTTCTTTCAGCTCGCACTTGAAAAAAATTTCAGCTAGTTTCGAAGCGAAGACATGAAGTTCATTTGCACGTATCATACCAACCAGGATACAAAATTTCACTTAGCTATTGTAATATTCACGCTGCTGGGGTTGCATAACGATCCAAATATGGGGAAATCCGAACGTAGCTATAATACGGTTCAAACGAAGCTGTTCTCAACTGCATCATTCTAAAATGCATTTTCAAGTGCTAGTGTGATCCTTAGATAAAAGACGGAAACAAACAGAAAAGTGCTCTCAGCAACATGAATAAATTTTTTCTTCTTAATAAGCTGAGTGTTGTACTATGTTGGCAGGCTGTTGCATTTCAACTTTAAGACGGCCACGGGTCCCGGAGTAGAATTGAAATTTTCAATACAGCGATGATAAAAGGAAAAACATAAAAGTCTAAATAATATTATCATCAGACGATGAAAAACAAAGGATAGCAAAGGCGAGTAAATATAGGAGAAAAACAATGAGAAAAGGACCTCTTAAAAGCGAGATTGCTTAGCCATAGACAAGGAGGTTCTAACAGGGAGGAGCGCACCCTCTCTATTTACCCTACGGTAGCGTTCCGAGCGAACTTTCCCCGTCAACTGGCTGAGTTGCACAGCCAATCGGAGAGCGGCATTGCCTCACGCAGCCTACATAGGAGGAATCCTGAGCTTAAATTTTTATGGCCATTAACCATCGACGTAATTTCGAGCGGATGGAAGTTTATAAGGGAAACTTGTATTCTGTATACCATCTGATGATGAAAGTAACAGGGTGAGCACTGGGATATAAATCTTCAGACGCGATTATCTTGCAAAAATATTGAAGAATTGCCTGTCTGTATTTCCCTTAATTGCCTCCTCCCAGGAGGTAATGTTTTCGTCGCGTTTGTCTGCCTGTTTGACTGTTTGTCTGGTTTGTCTGTCTATCACCAAGATAACTCACAAAGTTCTGAAGCGATTTAGACGAAATTTGCAGGATTGTTAGGTATGTTAGGAGGAACAGATGATTAACTTTTGGTGAAGATATGTCCATCCGTTTGTTTGTCTGCCTCATTTTTCTCAATGCCATAACTCAAAAAGTTATGGATGGATTTTTATGAAATTAACATGAGTTGTTAGGCATGCAACAAAAAGTAAATGACCAGATTTTGGTAATGATCCGTTTGTTCGTTCGTATGTCACTGCTTTTAATTTAATGCTTGTTAGCACAATAACTAAAAAAACTGAATGGATCTTTATGAAATTTATAGGGGTTGTTAGTATTGTTGAAAGACATAAATGATTAAATTTTGGTGCAGATCGGTTAATTCGTTTGTATGGGTGACTCATGTTTGTCATAACGTTTGTTAGTAGCATAAATCAAAAAAATGATGATCGGATCTTCAAGAAAATTGCACAAGCTGTTATTACTATCATGTGGCACGAATGATTAAAGTTTGGAGTTTATACAAAGAAAATTATGATTTCAGAGCAAATTCGAATTTTTTCTACCGTTGCATCGCTTGGCGGAGATATGCGCTCTCAGACTGCTCTAGTTATATGTTCTGTTGGGATATTTAAGTGTGGGTGGCTATAAATATACATATATGTATATAAATTTTGTTGTGTTTACGCCAGCTGTAGGATTCGTATATAAATATATGCGGTGTACAATAATTTGAGTGTTTGCGTAAATATACAACAATGCTAATTAACTGGACAGGGATTATGAATGGGAAACTAATTGACGCTGCAATGGTTTGCGTTGATAAGTCACACGAAATAGATGCACAATTTGATTAAATTGACTAACTCAATTACCTGGTCAAAGCTTCGGCAACTAATTGCAGCTCTAACTGCCAATAAAATTTACTAAGTGTACAAGAAAAGGGAACTTAGCATTAAATTGACAACACTTTAATAGAGAATATCTGCAGCATGGAATGTGTTTCAGTGTGTGGGTGAGGCGGGAGCCCTCACAAGACCTACATTTTGGCGAGTCAGAAAAGTGAACATGACATGATACACATATGAAACCTTAATATCTATAGCATGCACAGCATTAGAACGTAGTATCTCACCTCCAACATCGCTTGGATCAACCGTTGGATTACGGCAATAATATGCTGTGGGAGAAAGCACCAATTTCTACGTTTACTATTTATTCTATACCAAACACGTTAATGCTCCTCTAGCTATACGCTGCGACACAATTAACACGATACGTAAACAAGAGAATAAGTCGGACAAAAGACAGGCGTACTTTGAAATTATATAACGTCTACGTTCATGAGATGACCCAGCATTTGACATTATGTGGGCAGTACGATTACCCCTAATTGGCTACCCTTGCTGTCGCTCTGGACTTTTTATCTCTATTTAATCATCAGTCACATAGAATCGAAGTTCAATGTATGAAACTTCAGCTGCCAGCTTCGATGCGATATGATGCTCATTTCGTATTTTATACCAAAGTCATCACGCTTCGTTACCGCCGATATTGTAGCACCATCTGGTGTTCCTGAGCTATAGCTCCATCAACATAATTGAGTTTTGCTCAGCACGCAGATCACATTCCTGCTTCCACGATTACATCATTGTTCATTATCATAGTTTATGCCTCTTTCGCCCAAATAGTAGTAGAAACTTTTACTACTACTATTTGCCCAAATATTTAATAGCCTATTACATCCATATCATTTTTAGGTTCTTTCGAGCTACTGACTCCATAGCGTCTGAATACGATAACTCATTGAAAAAAGAAAAAAAATGTACCCCTCCAGTAATTTGCCCCAAACACATAAAAAACATTTTTTTTGTTCAAATTTTTTTATCATTAGAAATATTTGTTTTTCGATATTTCGTTGAGCACAGTGCAACTTCACTGCATGCAATTTTTTCCTATGGAGTTCTATGATACACTAACCCATAGAGCTACAAGTCTATAGTATTGATAATGGCTACCTTTACTACTCGGACAATGCTTAATTAAGACATGTCCCTAAAATACGCACGTAATTCTACAATTTACCCCACATGGGAGCATAAACCAGGGGTTTTACAGTCAAGGCCACATGTACAACCCTTTGCACATGAATGGAATATAAATCCAAAGTGCACTTTTTTTGCACAGATTTGAAATACATTTGTATTCAAAGATAACATACACTCCCTATATGTCATTGTAATATAATCCAGTGCGCCCACTTTGCACATTTGAAATACTTTGGCGCTCTACTAAGCACCCCTGTTGCTACAATTATCCATCGTGCCTTTTTGCACGAATTGACATTCAGCCAATGCCTACTGGCACACATATAGAAATTATTAGCTGCACAGGAAAGTCCAAAAGTAATAATCAGCTGCGTTCAACGTACTTATTTATATATATATATATACATGAAAGTCAACGCTATGCTGCAGTATTGTGAGAAATTCCTAGCAACTTCTATGTGCATAGATATCTGCATGTGGTCTAAAACATCACCAGAGTTGCATCTTGTTTTCTCTGCAGGCTACCTTCAGTCAGAAAAAATTTTATAATACAGAAATTTGACAGTTCATGAAGGAGCATAAAATGCTTTCATCACAGTCACATTTTGACTGAAGTGCAGCATGAGTTTTATACCTGTTTTATGTGCAATCATATTTACAGTATTTATTCATTATATATTTAATCCTAATTTTTTTGTAAAGAGCACTACATTCCTAGAAGTAAGAGTTTTGTACATTTCTTCTACTCCTAAGGTTGTAACGGTGCGCAGTGACAGGTTCTTCCCCGTCAGACATCGTTTCATTCTCTACATCTGGCATAGCCATTGATCTGTCTACCTCGCTGAGCGGCTGATTTTCAACATCACCTACTTCTTCCTCTCCTAGCTCACTCCCGCCAGTTTCGCTTTCGTAGTCCAACGTCGTGTCCCTCCTACATGGTACTACATTCTCACGTAAATGGGCTACCTTCAACCTGTTCTTATTATTCCCAGAAAGGCTTCCGACTGTACAAATCACGAATTTGCGCGTTGTTCTTGGACACTGCAAGTAGTCTATGAGGTTCTTTGTACAAACACGGCCATTCTTCTTCGTTTTCAGGTTGCTCAGTTTCATTTCTGAGGAGGAAATAGTCTCCTACACGCAGATTGTCGTTTTTTACCTTTGCTTCAGTACGCCTGACAGATTGTTCGTGACTCTTTTCGGACAACTCTTTTCGGACGCAGCGCATCGTGCATGCGCTGTGTCACGTCAGCAGCGTAATTTTCACCCAACAAGTAGTCTATCCTTAGCGTTTCAAGCCACTTCAAGATACCGTTGTGCGGGTCTCGTCCAAAGAACAGATAGTAGGGCGTTTGTCTTGTTACAGCGCTATACGAGGTGTTTATCGCAAGGATGGCATATTTTGTATGGAGATCCCATTGCAACACATTTCTAGCTGACAAATGTGACAGTTCTTTCTTGATCGTTCTATTACAACGCTCACATGCCCCCATTAGAGCTCGGATGATAACTGCTGGTGTGGTATGTCTTTATGCCTAGCCTCTCACAAGTTCCTTGAAAAAGTTCTGACTCAAATTCAGACCCCTGCTCAGAAATCAAAGTTTTGACCGGTCCGTAGCTAGTAACAAATTTTACAAATGCCTTTGTGACCAATTCTGTGGATTTGTTTTGAAGTGGGTACACTGCTACAAATCGACTAAAATTCTCCACAACAGTTAACGCGTAACGATTACCGTCGTACGATGTTGGCATTTGGATGAGATCTACACCTTCTCATTTTAGCGGTTCTGAAAGGGGCGGAAAATCTCCCATAGGCGCTACCACACGACCATCTGCCGTGCGTTTTTGACATGGTAAACATGTTTTCAAGTATTTGTTTATGGTCTTCGTAATATTGGGCCAAAACAAGTGTAACTGTAATATTCTCCACGTCTTGCATCGACCCATGTGCGCTCCTGCTTCACTGTCATGGCACAAAATTAGCGCAGCTTCCTGCAAGGTTTGCGGCAATACAACTACATCACGTGCACTCTTCGACATCCTGTTCACTCTCCGACACCTCAAAACTCCGTCTATGTCAGTATAAAAGTGGGGGTTCAATGAGTATTGCGGTACACCCTCTCTCCAATTACCTTCCATGAACCTTATCACAGGCCCCCAGATAGGATCAGCTAACTGTTCCGACCTAACATTCTGAGGGCTTTCCAACTGTCTCCTAGCTTCCTCGATTCTCTCGCGCGGATTACTCTCCAAGATGCAGTCACCATCTTGCCCATTGTCATCTCTCTCCGACGATTCATCGTTATTTGTGCAGCCATCAACAACATACAAAATTTCTGCACCGCGTGCGTGTATGTCCTGCAGAATTACACAATTTACAGTAAACAGATGGTGGCGTATTTCGGAAATGCTCTAAGTTGATTCTTGCACTTGCATCAAACTCCTTCCCCGGTGCACGCTGTCTGTATCCGTCCGCATTTGGTGGCGAGCCCCTATGGTGCGGTTTGATTGCATGTCCTCGACTCCAGTTTGGTGTTCTCTGGTTTTGCCATTTGTAAGGACCTCTACCAAACGGCCTAAGCAGTCCACTGTTTGCATGTCCTCTGTGCGAGTAGCTAGGGCGGTCCATGCCGTAGCTGCATCCAGGTTGCTCCCTGTCGTATGGTTCCTCTCTGTTGTTTGCATGTCCTGTGTGCGAGTGGCCAGGGCGGTCCATGCCGTAGCTGCATCAAGGTTGCTCCCTGTCGTATGGTTCCTCCATATGTTTCCATCATTGCTTGGTCCCGCAGCAACAAACACATCAGCACACTGTTCTCGTCGTGGCGCACGATAATTGAAATAACCAGCAGCATTTTCCGCTGAGCTCTCAGCCTCTACTGCCATGTCCGTCAACTCCTCGATGGTATTGGGCCGTCGAGATCCCTTGATGCGTGCCGCAATTTCCGGCTTGAGCCCTCTCCAGATCATGTGCAACATCAACACCAAAATTGTTTCTTCTTCGTATTTCTTTCCGTACAGGTTCACTAGTCGGTTTATTTACGCTTTGACGTTTTCCTGCGGAAGCTGGCCGCGTAACATTATTTCTAGAGTCTCCAAAGCGCGTTCTTCCTTTGCATAAATTCCTTTCACACGCTCTACCGCATACTCGAATGAATCTGCTTGTAAAATTAGCTCTGCCACCTCCTCTGAGATGCTTTGATCAAAGCGCAGATAGAACACTCATTTTCTATGGGCATCTACAAGTCCTTCAGAGACCCTCTTGACCCGCGTCAAATTTCAAAAATTCGAATAACTTATCTTCCTTTTTGTACTTCTTAACCTGATTTACTACAAACTTTATTTCCTTACCACATGGCATCTCCTTTACAGGCCACGGCGGCGAGGTTCCACTGGTTGCCCCCAGTCGTCTGCCGTTCCCGTTCGCCATGATTCAACTCAAGTCTTTACTTCCACAAGCAATTTACAAATAATATTGATTAACACCCGTTGCAGTATTATTTTTTTATTCTCTTAGCAGTAGCCTTGTTTCCAGCTAACGATTCTTCGCACAACCGAAATTTTATAAACAAGATTTTACTTTGCAACACGAACCAGTGTTGAAGTTAGTTTAGCTACTGATGCTCCTATGACCTAAGGAATAATATCGTATGTCGCACCGCGCGATTGCAGCTCCGTCCAAATGAGGAAATATAAAAAAATATTTTGCTATCTATTCCTAGAAACAATTCGCTAAGTGTCGTTCAGTGCAAAAAAAAAAAAAAAATTAATTTTGCTTGATGCTCCTTCACGTAGCAAAGTTTCGTACAAGTCGACTCCCTTTCCCACTCTAGTTATTATTTCTAACACTTCAGAGTACAATAAATTGCCGCTTAATCACGCACTGATGTCCCCTTTCCTGAGGGCCGCAGATGTCGTAATCATAAGAATTCCTGCTGCAAATCCTGATAATTGCGACCCTCCTAATAAGAATCACGTTTTTAGTGGTTGTCAGAAAGCTACAATCAGTATCGGTATATTATTAGGAAAACATTGAAAGCTAATAT
>LQNS02278143.1:11434682-11450077 GCA_001587735.2 Parhyale hawaiensis | reverse complement strand
GATGTTCTGGATAGTACGAAGCTTCCAGTTTCATCTGGTAAGTCTGTCGTAAGCCATTTTAAGAAGGGGAAGTTGAAATCACCAGTTACATACAATTGATACTTACTCTGGACTTCTTTGCAATTTGTGTTGATCACTTGCAACATGATAGAATGAACTTTTCATAAAGCTCAGGTTGGCCACTAAAACTAGGCAGTTTCACTTGAGGTAATTTTAGTTTAGATAGATTTTGCTTAGTGACAGAATCTGTCAGTTGACACATGTGGTCTGGTCTTGTTGCCATGGAAGTTTTTGAGTTTACATTAAATTTTGAGCTCTGCAAGACACAGCCCTAACTTATTCAAATATTGCTCACTAAGATCTGACTGCGCTTCAAACTCCTCATCGGTCCAAACACTTGCTTTGAACAGAGAAGAGGTAATTTCCTCGTCTAATTCGGACTATTCCTTGTGCAAATCTTGCAACTAATCAATATAAAAATTAAGTTCATGTTCAGTTTCAATTTTCTTAGTTTTAATTGTAGAAATAGTATTAGTCAGAGATTGACGTTTTCCACCCCTGATTGTGATTTTTACTTCAAGATCCGAATAGACCTCAAAAGTTTGAGACTTCAATGTCTCATTTAGAGCTTCTGCTCTAGATACAAACTCAGCATCGAACATGGCTTTTGCAGAAATAAATCAAGTAAATCAAATTAAATCTTAAACTAATGAGGCACCAAAATCGCAACGTAGACCTCAATGGGACAAGGCACACACAAGAAATGAAAAAAAAAACTCACCAGGAATGGAGCTCTAGAAATATAGGGGGCGAGAGCAAAATCCGGTTCGAAGGACAATACACAAAAAGGAGAGAAAGGCTAGGGTAATAGCCGATACTATTCGAAGTTTTCTTTTCAATTCCCGATGTCATAATATTGTGGAAGTCTACTACTCCAGTTCATTTAATCTATTCTTCAGTTAGAAATTCTTTGAAATGCGATTTTCTTGCCTAAAAAGGAAAGACTTATAAATTCATGAAACAATCAAACTTTCTTATTAATCTAGGGGGGCAATTTAACTTGGGAACTCTAAGTTAAGGGAACAAACAAATAATAAGAGCTCCGGTCCAAGGCCGTTGATCCAGGAGTCGCGTGGTCCCAATCTTAGAAAAGAGAAAACAAGAACGTTCCAGAGTAAGCTGATCTCATTGAAATTGATATTAAAAGGCTCTCATCCTACAGAGGATTCTGTAAGCATAAAGGAGAGGAAGGAAGAAGGGACATATAGTATGCTGAGATAAAGGATCCCATAAATGGCATTAACAAATCGAGAAGGAAGAGGAAGAACAGTAATAAAGATTACAGAAGAAGGACGGAACTGTAAAGGAAACAAAATAGGCACACAAAGGGAAAATGTCCCTAAGGCCTACCTAGGCAGGGTTAGATGTCCCTAGAGCTTGAAGCTTACACATGGGCAAAATGTCCCTAGAGTCTAACGAAAAGTTGGCTCCTCTTATTGCATTAATATATTGTTTAGAAATTTTTTGAAATTATTTGATGCTCATTTTATCGCGACACTAGAAGAATTATATCAATATAGCAGTGAACTTAACAGGAATCTCACAATATCGGTCTGGGGTTCATGCAAACGTGTATTTTTCCTCGGTCTGAGGAAAAATACACATGATTCGGCTCTGCGGGATCTCCATTCTCTCAGAAGGAAAGAAATGGCGAGAAGCATGTGTTGTGAGGGAAATTCCTCCCAAATCATGTACCTGAAGCTTGCACGATGCAGGAATCCAGAGGTCAAGTGAAGAGAAGAGCGGGAGCCCCTTCCGACCAGCGCCGCGGTCTGTACAGCATGGAAACTTGTCATCCTTGTATTCCAGGAAAGTTCCCGTTAGTGGATCCTCGACGAAAGGTTCACGCCCCGGCTGGAGTATAATGAAATAGGAGGGGGAAAAGTAAATACAGTGCAGATCTACAAGGTGCGGTTCAACGATGTGCTTATGGAGGGGGCACACGTATAAACGTCCGAGGTCTACGAAGTTCTTAAGGTGTCTGAAGAGCGAAGGCAGCGACCAGCGAAGTCAAGCGCGACGTGGCTGCGTATAAAGGGTGCTTTGTAAATTTTTACCCCCCGCACGAATCGTGCGATTCTTATTGTGACCTGGGAGGTCCCGGGGTTTTTCTCCCAGTTCCAGATGCTGGTAATCGTTTTTTTCACCAAAGATCGTGCGTAGATAGACTCTACCTTAATAGGAGAGGGGGGGATGTCTTTATCAGCGTCAGGACTGCGTTGAAGAGGAAAGCGAGCTCTCTCCCAGCACTTCAGAGAGAGAACGACGACACGTGGGCACGCTGCTTAATCGAGGCGAAGTTGCTGAAAAAATGAAACGGCTGACCAGTTCAAGCAGCGACGACGCCTCGATCGGATTAACAGTACCAGTACCTCGAAGCTGTTCAAGACAAAATAGTCCCCGACTCTTGGAACTGGCTAATGAGGGGTGAGCTGAAACGGTAAACAGAAGGCCCCATCCAGGCAACTCAAGAGTAAGCCCTCAGAACCAGATACTGCACATCCAAAACAAGTTGGGCATGAGAAACGTGCCCACTACCCGTAGAATTTGCAAAATCTCGGACGAAACCATCAACCACGTGATAAGCGAATGCGGAGTGCTGGTGCAAAAGGAATACAAGCCCAGGCACGATAAAGTTCGTCGATACTTTCACTGGACCCTCCTGCGGATCCATAACTTTCCGGTCAGTGAGAGGTGGTACCAGCAGGAACCCGCGCCCTAGGTTGAAAAAGAAGCCTTGCAAATCAACTGGGACAAGTGGATGGAAACTGATCGAGAATTTCACGCCAATCGACCATACATCGTCGTAAAAGACAAATAGGAGAAGTCGGAAAAACTGATAAACGTCTCAATACCCTTGACTCCAGGATCATCGACAATGGAACGGAGAAGAAGGAAAAGTACCGCGATCTTGCCATCGAACCTCAGCGACTGTGGCAGATGAAAGTCGATGTCGTTCCAGTGGTCATCGGAGCTCTGAGGGTAATGTCCAAGAATCTCAAGACTGCCCTGCGAGAACTGAAGTGTGACCATCTCCATTCAGGAACATTCCAGAAAAGTGCTCTACTTGGAACAGCGCACCTCATTCGCAAAGTGCTCTGAGCCTTAGGTTGCGGGATGCGACCCGGCATTATAGAGCGTAGAGCTAAATATCGCTCAACCAATCCAAAACTTGGGTTGTGAAATCTCCTCGATAATATAACAATAGTGGATGGTTTTCATTTTGTGTGAAGACTAATTAAGAAGTTCAGGGCATCGATTAGACATTGGAAATGTACCACAAACTTCGTTAACATTGTCCATTTCTGAGTTTCGCAACCTGCTTACGTAAACAGGCTCTAAATGCTGAGAACGAGCACGGCTCTGTGGTGTGACTGTACTGCTAAGCTTCAGAATTGCACCACTAAAGTTCTATTCCACACAATGACAGGGCCCATAACACTTTTTTTTTTGGATGGCGGGATGTGGGATTAGTTCGCGAGTGCTGGAGATACGCTATTCAACGCAGGCTATCAAGTAGAGAAATATTAAAATCTGTACTGATGTCAGTATGATACATTGTTCAGGAGGTAGCTGGACTAAATGAAATGTAAAGAAGAGTCTTCAATCTTCAATTCTGAATGATCAATTTAGTTTTCATAATTTGCATGCATGCAAACGTATTCTATATTCGCTCACAGGCTCGCATCTGAATGCCTGCGGAAGAACTTCCTGCTGCTGTCCTGATCCCTTCGTTTCCGTGGAGCAAGTGGGCTGTGTCTTCATAGCCACCGACACCGAGCTGAACATGGACGACGCCCGAGCTGAGTGTCGTAGCATGTGGCCAGGGTCTGACTTGTACACGGGACCTCCTTCTTGGCCACACCTCTACGCCTTCAAGGGAAGCATGGGTGAGGCAGGATAACTAGTGCAGTATAATGACGTTAAATTAACGAATTATTAGTTACGCAACCCCGTGCTAAACAAACTTTTAGATACAACACAGAGCAATCATGAAACCGTTCTTTCCACCTAAAGTTGGGTGGCATGGAATTAGTTTGTTTATACTGAATTTCCCAGTGTTCACCTAGATACTGATTATAGAAAACTATTGAAAGCCATCAGTCTGGTACATGTAGTTTCAGTGCAATTTTCGACCTATCAAAGGAAATATCAATATGTTATTGCGAGTAAACTATAGCTTATTTTTGCATCCTACTAACGGAAAATATTGCTTTTGACTAACAGAAAATATTGCTTTTGACTAACAGAAAATACTGCTTTAGGAGCCATACCTTTCACCATTAGGTAGAAGAAAAACCTTTCATTTGTAGAGTCTCTGGCTAAAATAATAATTCGATGACAGTGTAACGAAGAAATTGAGTGATGCTACCTTACAAAAAGAATTGCGTGTCATGTAATAGACGTTCTGCCGCTAATTTTTTCTATAAAATTGAATGACAGCACAATAAAGATGCATCATGTGTATATTTCCACCCTACAATCTTTCCTTCTTCTTGCAGTCCCCCATCATCAAATTTTCCATTCTGATTTCCTCAGTTGGTAACAAGTCCGGCGCTCCTCTGTACATGAGTTCCTTGAATTCATATAATACACTCAGGCAATACATACGCCTTTGTGTAATTTATTTAATAGAACAGCTTGTTTGAGCTTTACCGTTCATGTGACAGGCATGTTTCCTCCTGCTGCTGTTGATTAGGTGGAAAAGACAAACGTCTCCAAATGAAATATTGTTAAAAAATCTTCACTTGCAGGGCTTGCTTATAGACAGTATGAGTTTATACAACACAAACATTCAGAGACATCATATGAATACACCGCAATGTAAGCATAGTGCCTAAAATCAATAAATGAAAATTTTACGATTGTATGGCATTGATTTGATGTAGCCTCGGAGTACCTGAATCAAACGACTTCCCGACAGCAGGATTCCTTGGCATATACAGTAGCGGCCCTAATTTTTCGGACACCTAAAAACTCATCAGAAAATCTTTAAATACTTCAATGTTACTGAAGTATAATTTCACACTAATTTGAGCAACACGTTATAGCTAAATTGTGTTGAAATTTCAGCTCTTCAGGATAAATAAATCAAAAGTTACAAGCAAATGAATTGTAACAGTAAGAATTTAGTCTGGACAAAAAAGTTCGGACACTTCATTTTTTCCATTTTATTTTCGAAAAAAAAAATGTTGCCCCAAACGAGTTATGCAGATTAGGTTCAACACGCTTGCAGTCATTATCGATGCAACATCCGCTCTATCAACATGCCTCGGCGAGTCCCTACACCTTCTTCTATTCGTGAGTTAATCGTGAAATTGCGTCATGTTGATAAACTTTCAATAAGGCAGTAGTAGACAAAGTTAATCGACCTATAAGCGTGGTTAGTGATATATTGACTAAATATGACCAGAATGGTTCAAGTACCGCTGGTGTTTCAAGTGTTAGACCACGCAAAAACCTAGAGAAGAGATGATAGTGTATTGCTTAGATTGTCAAAGAAGAATAGGTTTAAAGCCGCAGCAGAGATTTCCCGTGAAGCTAGTCATACGCATGGAATCAAGGTGTCTAGGAAGACAGTTTCACGCCGCCTAAAAGAAGCAGACTTGCATCCAAGAACTCCAGCTATCAAGCCTTCAATTAGCAAGAAGAAATTATACAGCAAATAACGTTATTTGGACTCAAGAAGACTGGTCTAAGGTTTACTTCAGCGATGAATCTAAAGTCAATTTATTTGGCTCCGATGGAAAAAGATTTCCTCGTCGTTCAACTGGTGAAAGATGGTCCAAAAATTACTTCATGTGTAAAGTTTAGCGGCGCAAGCGTTATGGTCTTCGGTATGATCTCATCACGCGGCACGGGTCTCTTAGTTCGCCTACAATGAACAGTAAGCGCACAGGTTTACAAGGAACTTTTACAAAAACATGTAGTGCCGATCTTCAAAGCCTCTTCAACTCATAAACTAATTTTTATGCAAGATAACACTCCCTGCCACACGGCAGGATTGGTTAAGTCATTTTTAGAGCAAGAAGTAGTAAGTGCTATGGACTGGCCAGCACAAAAATAGTTGGAAATTATCCAGAATAAGATCGAAGAAGAGAAATCCACGAAATATACAGGAGCTATGGGCCATTTTGGAGGACGAATGAAAAAAAATAACACCAGAAGAATGTTGCAATTTGGTCAGCTCTTATGGTAGACGATGTCACGCTGTTATCGACAGTAAAGGATACCACGCAAAGTACTAAATGCTAAAAAGTTAAATTCGTAACCTAGTTCATTTTTGTATCCTCATTTTATGTGTTAAATTATTATTATTAAAGGTTGTTCGAATTTTTTTGTCGAGACTGAATTCTTACTAATACAGTTTATTTGCTTGTAACTTTTGTTTTATTTATCCTGAACAGCTGATATTGCAAAACAATTTATCTATGACATGTTGCTCAACTTGTGTAAAATTACAATTCAATGCCTGCACTAATATTGAAGTATTTAACGATTTTCTGATTAGTTTTTAAGTGTCCGAACCGTTATAGCCGCTACTGTAGACGTAAATGATGTCCTCCGGAACAAGGTGCCAAAACAATAACCCCGAAAAAGAGTATGCAGGGTCGGCTTTTTACCTATAATTAAGTCACAGCGAGTACGTGCAATCGGCTTCCCTCGGAAGTTGCTCAGACAGTCAGGTCATTTCAACAATTGTCTGACATGAATAGGAAGCAGCACCCTCCGAAGCTTTGAACCCTTTCGATATGTCATGCAACTTCCAACTACTTCTTTCCTCAGCGACAGCTGTACTCAATCATCCACCATACCTAATCTTACACCGAGGCAACACTATGAATTTGTACGATCAACTTGAGGCTGGGATGCGCAGCACGTATATATGCAATATGTAAAATCGGCAGCATTCAGTAGATACAGTAACGTGAACTGCGTACGAGCTGTGCATCCTTACATTAATTTGTTCGTGTGAATGCTTACTTATTGCTTAGTGAGGGTTCGATATAATTGTGTCAGTCCCAAGTAATCTGCTGCAACTGATCATCTCTGCACAACAGCCTCATTGGTTGCGCTTTTCGTTTAAGGGCCATGATTTAAATTATGCCTTATCACTGAGGTGGGCAAACTACGGCCCTCGGGCCATATCCCGGCCGCGAATTTTTTTTCCGGAACCTTTCAGCAAGTAAAGTCTCAAGGCAGCCAAAGGCGTGGCATGTCACAGGCCATAGTGGGAGGGGCGAAGGGTGATAGTTTGTGATGGTGTTGCACTGCGATGCGTACTCTGAAAAAACTATGTGAATTCACAATTTACGTGCCGTGAAGTTTATTTTCATATTTAATAGGCATCAATTAAGGTGTGTGATGCACTTGAACTTCGTTTCGATGTGAGCAGCATGTGGAAATTGCTCGAGTGTTAGCAGTTTATATTGAGTCTTTGACTATGTTATGTACATGCTACAGGGAGTAAATGTCACCTAGCATTGAGCGCAATGCCTAGCCGATAAGTGAATTGAATCACTCATACATTAAATGGCTAGGTTTGTTTTAAGCTATGTTTGACTAGGCCAGGTTTTACTAGTTCAATGGGGAGTAATGTTAAAGAGATGCATGCATAACTATAAAAGTTTGCAGCATTTACTTTCTGATGTATTACATAGGTTATGTTCTCAGTTTTGCATTCTCTAACTTGACATAACTCAGCCGAGCCGTACCTAATCTAACCTAGGCTAACGCAATCCTTGCTGATCCCTAATTACCATGGCATAACCTACCCTATCTAAGCTAAACATATCTGACTTGAACTAACCCTTTTCTGAAACGGATGATTCCGCTCACTTATTGTCGAAGCATTATACTGGGTTCGGCTAGTTCGTTGTAACATACACACACATTGTATGTAGACACTGGTCATTTCATACAGGAAATTGGTGGCACATGACGCTTACGACGAATTAGGCTTAGAACAAAATTTAATGTTAAGACCTGTACGTTCAAATCAATCACAAAAAGCGTTTTACATGTTCTCATACCCTTAACATTGCTCTTACTTCGTACTTACACTATTCAGATGTACTATAAAGAAATGAATGGTTTCGATGCAACTTAACTTAAACGCGTTCTATTATTATAGAAGCTCGATGTTCTTGGCTTAAATCAAGTGAGACTAAGGGCGTGTTCGATTTAGTACCTAGAAGTCAAGCAGAGCCGAGCCCACTTGACTTAACTTGTCCGGTACTGTTGACAGAAACCTTAGCTTCGTCGTTCTGAATCATGTTGTAGGTGTTAGAAGCGACCAGCTTAAGTTAGAAATACTGAAATCTCAATTACACAAGGTAATATTGAGTTTTTAGAAGCTTCACAGGCGATAAATTTTGACTCATCGATTTAAACATGAATAAACGGGACAAATGCGGGATATCTATCTGTAGTTTCGGACAAGTTAGGTCAAGTAGGTTTGGTTTAGATCGACCTTTAGGTCCCAGTCGAACGTGCCCTAACATACCCTTATTGATGTCCATTGATTATCAATGGACATCGATAAAGGTATGTTATGTACCTGAACTTAGTTTTAGAACTGAAATGCGTGTGAAAAGTGCATGCGCATATTATACACGTGTCTGTATGTACATGATGCGTACGCGCACACTAGTCTCTATCCATTGCTCAGTTAAGACTGTAGATTAGCAACAAATTACCGCTCGCAGAAAAACTAGGTTAGAGAAAAAGTGCTGCTTCTTTCGACATTTAACAATGGACTTTCTTTATACCTACACTATTACGAAGAAAAGGATTTGAAGGTCGCACTACGACTCACGACCAAATATTCAAACTGACAGAACCACTAGGCAATCCAGCGTACGCAACCATTAATCATTTGTGGCCGCTTCTAACACCTACAACACGATTCAAAACGAAGCTAAAGTTCCTGTCAAGAGTTCTAAACAAGTTAAGTCAAGTGGGATTGGGTTAGCTCGACTTTTAGGTCCTTAATCGAACACGTCCATAGTCCCGCTTGATTTAAGCTAAGCACATTGAGCTTATGTCCTAATCGAACGCGCTTTCAGTTAAACTGTAAGGCATTCATCATAGATCGAAACCATTCATTTCTTTATAGTAAACCTGAATAATGTGAGTACAATGTGAGTGCATCGTCAAGGTATAAGAACATACAGAACGCTTCTCGCGATTGGTTTGAATGTATAGTGCCTTTAATTTTTTAACCTAATTCGTCGCAAGCGTAATGTGCCGTCAATTTCCTGTATCAACTGACCAGTGTCTACACAGTGTGTGTGTATGTTACAACTAACCAGCCGAGCCCAGCGTACTGCTTCGGCAATTAGTGAAATGAATCAGCGGCTTCAGAAAAGGTTTAATTTAAGTCAGATATGTTTTGGTTAGATTGGGTATGTTATGTCATGATGATTAGGGTTCAGCAAGGATTGCGTTAGCCTAGGTAAGGTTAGGCTGAGTTATGTCAAGTTAAAGAACACAGAAATGAGAACATAACCTACATCAGAAATAAGCATAAACTTTTATAGTGATGAACGCATCTCTTTAACATTACTTCCCGTTAAATTAATAGAACCTGGTCTAGTCTAACATAGCTTAAAACAAAACTCTCCACTTAACCACCTAATGTACGAGTGAGTCAGTTCAATTATTGGTAAGGCATTGCGCGCAATGCTTGGTGACATTTACTCCCTGTAACATGTACGTAAAATACTCAGAGACTCAATATAAACTGCTAACACATGAGCAATATTCACACGCTGCTCACATCTAAACGAAGTTCAAGTACATTACACACCTTATTAGATGCCTGTTATTTATGAGAATAAACTTCACGGCACGTAAATAGTAAATTAAACATAGTTTTTTTCAAAGTACACATCTGAGGGCAACACCATCTCTAACCATCACCCTTCGCTCTTCCCACTGTTTCCTGTGACCTGCCACGCCATTGGCTGCCTTGATACTGTACTTGCTGAAAGGTTCAGGAAGAAAAATTTCGCATCCGGGCTACTGGTCTTTTGGATATCGCTCGCCAGAAATTTTGCGTTCTTCGATATGTAAGGCCACTTTGAGTGCTTATTGTAGGATATATTCTAAACTTGTATATCTGCTGCTGGTATGGCCCGTCTGTCAATTTTATTAGTACGGGTATCCCCTTGCTTAAAAGTTTACCCACTCATATCTTAGCAAAGCGGAAGTAGATGGGATGGGGGCCGGAGCGTGGGATCTGACTCCTCTACGAAAGTGGCAAATTTGAGATTGAAAAGCTGGAATTCATATTAGTTGAATATAGATAAAACTAGAACGTCTCGTGGCGTAGGACCATCACTCGCGGTGGGAGCAAATTTCATCGCTTTCATTTTTTTTATGGCCAGCTAATGCTAGTTTGCTCGCATGGGTTACATCGAGGAGAGCCCACCAGACTCCCTGCTGAAAATCATTGAGATAGTTCAACTCCTTCTACCTGTTTTCGGGGGAGAGCAAATTTCATTGCCGTCATTTTTATGGCCAGCTATTACCATTTTTTTTGTGGGAGTCACATCGAGGGCAACCTGCCAGACTCCCTGCAAAAAATTATAAACATTGATCAACTCCTTCGACCACTTGTTGGGTGGAGAGACAAATATACAAGCATAAAAATATATATATATATACAAAGATATGTTAAACCTAGACAAATTACACATAATAAAATGTGCCGACTATCATCAAAAGTAATATCTAACGTTTCGAGAATACGGTACTTCCCATCATCAGAGTATGAAACTTAAACCTATCAGCTAGGAATAAAGGAACATATATATTTTTCCTTTATTACAATAATGGAGGGGGGGGGGCAGGAATGAGAGTGTAGGTCCTATCAGAGGAGAGTCTAAGACGTGAATGAACAAAGCAATCTGAAGCAGGGCTGCCACCGAGACTTCACCAAAAAACCCAGAATGATGCTTGAAAAAACCCAGATTGGTCCTAAAAACCCAGACTGGTAGTAACATGGAAAATATAAACTTAATAAAGATTTTCTTCGTTTTTCGCTGCAGTGCAGCTTCGTGGAGATTCAACTTATCTTCTTCTATGTATATTCCCTCAGTTTGCTCAAGCTTTCTGTGTATCTCCTTTTCTGTTACAGTTTCGTCTTCAACGTTTTTGACTAACTTATGTCGTTTGGTAATTAGTCATTTTTGCTGGTTAGTGAATTAGTTCTTTTTGTTTAAACAAAATTCAAACAAGCGAATAGATATTCTTTCTGCGCTGACTGCTCATGCAGAAGAATGCGGCAACACAGTCAAACAATTTAATAACTTAGAAAGTAGCGGAAACTTCGCGTTTTCTAATGCATCTGTCACTGCACCTTTTTTATTCCAGTATTCCTGAATTGATGTATACGTAATTGGCAAATAATTTCCATGCAAACGAAAACATCGCGGCTGATCATCGAGCAGATCTAGCTCTTGTATTTTTGGCAAGGGAAAGGAAATATATGGCTGGAGGAGCGATCGATTCAAGGCAATTAGGTAACATCGAGAGCAATAGCAGGATCCAAGATTTTGAGCCTGCTAATAGCGCCGCCCTATGATGCCTGAGACGACGTAATGAACGCGTTCCGTAGTGGCAAACTAGTATATTCGCTCGGAACAAACGCGGTTATGTGAGGTGATCCAGGAGTCATTTTAGTGTATATTTTTCGTTAAATGATGTTCTTATAGGTATTCTGAGAATATTTTTAAAGCGTTTCTCGTCGCTCAAACGTAAAATCGCGTAAAAATCCAGATTATGCTCCATTTCCGAAATAAAAAACCAGCAACCTCGAGCCCGAAAAACCCAGATCTAGGTGGAAAAATCCAGCGGTGGCAGCCCTGACCTGAAGTGGCCGGACGTCGGTGCCTGTGCAGGCAGTGCATATGGGGCTAACTGTGGGCTATATGAAGCGGTACAGCTGAGGTCATAATGTTAAGGGTGGGTTCCGTTCTCTAGATGTGGCGGGACTCTAATGTTGTGAGCTCGCCTGGGTTTGAAAAGTCTATGATGGAGAAGTCATTTTTGCTGATGAGATGGTTGTTTTGCTAGGAATGTAAGCGGGGATCTGAATGTGAGGGTTTCGCAAGTGGTAAACCGGTACGACTTGATACACCTACATGTTGGTCAATACGGGCTTTAAAATGTTGTCTAGTGCAAACGATGTATGAGGCGCTGCAGGCCTGGCACTGGAAACGATAGATAACACTAGAAAAAAAGTGGTGTGGGAGTTTGTCTTTAAATTTGAAGTAGGATCCTATGGTAAATGTGTTTTTATAGGAAAACTTGAAGTTGATGTGTGGGTAGGCTTCAAAGAGAAAAGTTTTCAAATTATTGACTTTACTAACAGAGGCTTGGTTGTAGCTCGGAAGCGAGTGAAAGAAGTCCAATTTATGGACCGAGGGTTTGTTAATGCAGGGATCGAACAGTTTGTCTAGAAACAATTTACAGTAGTGGTCCAGCAGGCAGTGCGGGTACCCGTTATTTATGAAGAAAGTTCAGAGAAAGTCAACTTCGTTTGAAAATACAAGGTAGGAGTCAGACAAATGACATGCTCGAAAAAGTAAGGTTTTTATTGCATTGATTTTAAATTGATCGAAGCAGTGACTGAAGAAACTAGTCCCGAGGCCTGAGAATTGGTTGTTGGTGGTGAATTTGATGATTGGATGTTTGCTATTCAAATAATGTAGAAATAAATCAGAATGCGTTTGGTTGTTGAATATGAAGAAAGTGTCATCTCCGTATTGATTGTAGTAGATCGGTTTGAAGTTATTTGAGCAGTCATTAAGCCAAAGAGTTTCATGATGGCAGAGAAAGATATTTGCTAGCAAAAGACTAAGTGGGAAGCCCATGGAAACCCCCTCTATTTGCTTTTAGAGTCTATTGTTAACCATGAAGAAGGAATCTTTAATGGCAAGACTAAGGAGAGTTCTGAAAGTAGGTTTATCCATGTTGTGGAATAGGTCCGTGTTATCAAAGACTTTATTACAAATAACATTTATGGTTTCGTCTACGGGGATGTTGGTGCAAAGAGAGGTAATGTCGAAGCTGGCTAAGTAGGCATTGGGAGGCAATTGGAGGTTTTTTATACGGTTACGAAAGTCTTGTGAATTGCGCAAAGTATACTGATTGGTTGTTAGAGGTTCAAGTAATGGAACGAGGAGTTTTACAATAGGGTAGGATGGTGTTTTATATGCAGCTAAAATTGATAGTAAGGGGGCACCGGCTTTGTGTATCTCTGGGAGGCCGTATAAGACACCAGGGGAAGCACCTGAATTGTATAGTGAACGGTAGATCGAATCAGTGATAATACCTTGATCCAACAATTTTTTCAAAAATCTGTGGATTTTGTCGGGTGAATTTCAGAGTAAGTTCGGAAGGATCGGTATGCGAGTCGTAAATAGTGAACTTCGTTGTGTCGGCCAGGATTGCATTCATTTTTTGATGGTACTGAATTTTGTCTAAAATGGCAACACCTCTTCCCTTGTCGGGTCTGCACACGACAACGGAATTTTCGTTGTGGAAATTAGATAATAAAGAGAGGTCGGACTTAAAAAAAATTGGAGAAAACACATTCTGTTTGTTGTATGAGGTGTAAATGCTATTACAGGTTTCTTTTGTTTTGTTTTTTACTTCGGCCAAGGAGAAATTAGGGCAGAGTGGTTGAGATTTCAGTCTGTTAGCTCAGCTCTCGAAACCTAAGAATTGTTTACAATTATCCGGTTTGAATATGTGTAGGCAAAATTCCAGGCCGAATGACAATAAAAATTTCAGGGGTGATTGAAGGGTTACATCTGAGTAGTTGAAGATTACATTGTCTGGGTCACAGGAGGCTAGGGTTGGAGATGCTCCTAATGCATTCAACTCCCTGTTATGGACGAATTTAGTTCTGTCTATGAATTTCTTATTGTTCGATTGTACAAAGTAAACTAAACTGAGATAGTCAAGAAATGAAAATGAATTTTTGATCTGAGATAAGCAGTGTTTTACAGAATTTTCATGGTTCGCAATGTTGCTGTGTTGAGTTTCAATTTCTAGGTCTACGAGCTGCAATTGCCATGATTTGTACAGTTGGCTATTCTGAAGTGACTGTCGGTATAGACGGAAGTGGAAAAATTTTGGGGTTACGTGGTAGGAAATTCATGTCTAATTTTGATTTCTCAAGTTTTCAGGAAATTTTTCGTATTTTCTGAAAATGGATACGCCGAGTTGCCCATATCTGGATAGTATTGTAGCGGGAGCAAATTTATTGACCGGAAACATTATTTTCAGGAGGAAGAGGTAAATGAGGCCAATGACGAGCATTTTGCAACATGTAATAGATCTATAGACGGTTTCTAGTTAAGGAACTGTTCAGAGATATTAATTAATGAAATTACTGTGGGTGAACGTTAAAATGCGTGCGTCTCCCTCAGTCAGTCGCGTAAGAGAACGCAAGGTCGTGAATGGTTTGTTCTGAAACATGGTCAACAAACTGTAAGCTATTGACCACACTTCAGAACAACAGCCCAGTTGTGTTTATAGTAGAGCAACTATGTTTATGGTCGAGATCTTTGTTGTTTATTATCGATATGCCCTCCATATTTAACCATTTATGGGGTGCATTATGGTAGAGATATGTCACAACCTTCGAATATATTCCCAACCATAATTCCCAACCGTACATACCTAAGTAGAACCATAAAGGTATTAGCTGCACAACCATAATCGACCGTAATGAACCGTAAGAAACACTATTCACGACCAAAATCGACTGTCTTCGGCGAATGATAAAACTATTTTCGACCAATATCAACTTTTTCAACTATTGGCATATGTCCTGTATACATGCTTTGTTTGCTGATGATTAATTGCTTTTACAAAAATATGTAATTTATACGTGCTAGTAAGGCCTGTAGCTCAGAATAGTGAAAATCTCTAAACTTTAGGACGGTGCTATAAAGCATGAGCTTGAACCAGTCTGTGGAGTTAACACACGTTGATATACAACTTCCACTCTAAGCTGGAATGCAGCTATACGAGTAGTAAAACAAACCACACCCTAGACATCCAATCCCAAGCATCTAGCAAAATCTACGCCCTCCCGATAATTACGGATCTTATCACTGATAAAACCTTAGGAAAACAGAGTTCTCACCACCTCGATCCGTCAACACTCTACGGGTAGTTCATTGATTCACTATAACTTGTGATTGAATGTCTATTGCACGGTTTGTCTACTACTTATATTTGGAATACAACCGCGATACAACCTCAAAATGGAAAAATTTTCTTCAGAGATATATAATAGAAAACAGCTACGGGGA
>LQNS02278143.1:11417916-11431107 GCA_001587735.2 Parhyale hawaiensis | reverse complement strand
AAACTTTTCTGGAGTATCTTTTCCTACATAAGCTGTAAGTTTTGAATGTTTGTCAATTTCGCATTTTGTATAAGCGCAGAAACTGTTTGGAATATGTTTGTT
Source organism: Parhyale hawaiensis (assembly GCA_001587735.2). Classification (NCBI taxonomy): domain Eukaryota; kingdom Metazoa; phylum Arthropoda; class Malacostraca; order Amphipoda; family Hyalidae; genus Parhyale; species Parhyale hawaiensis. The sequence continues at coordinate 11,431,005 of LQNS02278143.1, read as the reverse complement.
TAAATTCATCGTATAGGATCCTTCAGGATTTGGTTGCACAGTATCAATTTTCTTTAATGTACGTACTTTCATAACCTGCATAGAATTCTGCTTCGCCAGAAAAAAACAGTGCTGACCAAAGTGCTATGTATAATACCAGCCATAACGCGCTAATACTGTAGTTCTCGTGTGTTGGAAAGCTTTCATTCTGCACACAACAGATGTTAAATCTTTTACGGATATATCTCTTACATGAAAATAGAGATCAGTTACTAATATGCTAAACTATTACGTTCATTATAATAAAGATACTATCACGAACTCTAGGGCAAAAAATTCAAGTTACGCCACCTTTGACATAGTTTATAACAGTAGCAAATTTTGTACTATGTTAATAATAATAATAATAATTTTATTGAAACTTGCACAGAATTTAAAAAAAAACTAATTCAGGAGATATCAATAGATAGGTGTAATTCGAAATCAAGCATACAAGTCTCAAGCCCCTAATTAGTTCAAGGAACTATTAGGGCAAGATAGAGCAGACAAGTGAAGAATCACTATGACATCAAAGTTTCACGTATTTGAATGTTCGTAATACAAAATAACATTCACAGAAACCACTAGTAGTAGTTAATGTATAAGGAATTTAAGCCTCCCCAAGCAATTACCGAGCTCCTCCAAGAGAGGCAAAAGAAGGGGCACGGAGTGCGACGAGAGAAACGTGGAACCCATGCACGAACCTGCCACCACACAGGACCAGCGCGCACGGGAACGGCAAGCTGAGCAAGAAGAGGCAAATCAGAATAAAGCATGAGCAGGTAGGAGCATGAAAATTTGAGGATGCAAACGGGCACGAAAGACTGACATCCCGAATGGCCAGCCAACGGCCAAGGCAACCTACACGAACCCCCTAGGGTCACCGCGCCACACAACATGAGAGAAATCACTTCAAGTTAAGCGGTGAATAGAATTTACTGTGCTCCCCAGACAGAAAAAGGGAAACCAACAACAGTACAGACAGAAATTTGAATTTCAGTAAGAAGGTGCCCTTCTCCTGAACCAGTATCGAACGAGCATGGGCACAGTTTGTTAGGAAGAGAAACATAAAACAAGGGTCGATAGTGCAATAATTAATATATCAGATGTTTAAGCCTCCCTAGACACAACTATAGAGGTTCAAGGGTGGAGAAGGAAGGGACACGTAGTGAAATGGCAGAAACGTGGATCCCATGCACATTAGACGACCAACGCGCATGGGAACAGCAAGTCTGGAAAAAGGAAGCTGAACTTGTAAAGGTATGATCAGTAGGAGCACAAAATCAGGAAAGTAAGTAAAAGTAAACTAAGGAAGCAATCTGGGCGTCGAAGACAGACATCCCGAAGGCTTAGCTAAAGGCCAAGGCAACCTGTACAAACCGCCGAGGCCGCCACAGGATAGGCCTCACCAGTGCAACTATCATAAGAAGTAAGAATGCTAAGAGAGCAGTGAACACAACAATGACGACATTCAGCATAGCCAATCAGGGCCATAGACGCACTCCCCAGATATTACGAGAACAATAAAAAAGATACCTATACTGTACATTCGCACAGGGGTGCTCCCCGTACAAAATCAAGGCGCAACGGGAGCAGCAAGTCACACAAAAATAAGTAGAAGGTCTGCTACGAAAGGACGCAAAATGGGCAAGACAGAATGGCTCTCTAGAAGGTCCACAAAAATCAAGGCCACCACCGGAGTATTCAGTTGGCTCCGAAAGCGCAAGTCCCCATAAAATTTAGTTATGGTGAACCTAACTAATTAAGCTGTATTGCCCGCGATTTACCCCATGTTAGTTATACAATAAAAACGCAGATGTAACGAGTAACGAAGTAACGGTCGTTACAGTAACGAGTAACTATAACGCCCCTTGCAATTTAGTGACAGTAACGAGTAACGGTAGCACCCTGGTAATTTTATTGAAGTAACGGTAACGACCTCCGATATCATGTAACGGTGCCCATCAGTGATCTAGATGACAACTGTCCGATAATCACTGGCGACCGTGAAGGCATTAAGCCCATAAGCTATCGCCAAGTTGATTCCCCGCGGGTCAGCCTTCAACTCAGTCATACTCATGTAAAGGCGGTCCGACTCTTTGGCAAGCTACGATGCATCCTCAACAATGCGACCATCGACCTCCAGTGCCATACCCATCCACAAGTGTCACGCCGCGCCTGGTGTCCACTCGCCATTCTAGATTCGTCATCCTCAAACGCCGCTCAGTACCACCCGCTAATAAGTGTACTGCGCCTCACGTGGTCGCGCCACGCGACGCCTTTAATGTAGTTGAGTCACCTCTTCATTTCATATTTCGCGCTTATGTTTATTCTCTAATGCTGTCCACTATATACGAAAGAGATAATTGTTCTTATATGTAGGTTTAATTGGTATTGTACGAGATTTATATTTGTATATGTGCAATCCTACTGCAGGGTATAGAATTAAATAATATCTTGCAATTGACCATCTACTGTACAATCTCAGATAAAGTGCAACACCCGATTTTGCAAATATAGCCCGAGATAGAACTAGCTTACTTTGATTTGCTTAACCTCTCTAGCTATGATTTTCTCGAAGGACAGGTTACGCCTAAGTGGGGAACCTGTCAGGAAGACCGCTCTCGCAGTCTGACAAATGACCGGGATCACGAACTCTAGGCGCGCACGAAAGACAGAACCCCAACCGTGTCAAGACATAAGAGACGCCTTTGTAATTCACGACCTGATATTCTACAAACCTGCAGATACGCAGACTTAAGATCAACGGCCTTCAGCTCACCTAGCAGTTGCCGCCACTTTCGAACTTCCTCGCAGCAAACTGCGACAGTGGCATCACCTGTGAGACAAACGGCAGTCGTTCCACTCAGAGTAATCCATGATCGGACCCACTTTGTCCGTTAGTTGCACAACAGAAAAACAAGGGATGATGCCCTGAAGAGGACCAGCTAACATCTTGAACAAACCTTTCGAGATCCAACTCTGGATCTCCGCGTCACAATGCTCCGGCACACCAGGCGCTTGAGTAGACTTGTACTCCGCGATACGAATCTGCAGCCCTAGAGGCTGCTCATCAAACAACTGCCACCTAACGGTTCAATGACCATCACAAGAAGTGGCAACGAAGTCAGGGTCGTTAATCCCAATAGGTGCAGGAGCACCAGCTGACCTCAACCACTTCAGTAAGCTGGCAACAAGTTCGATATAGGCGTACCCATTCCCTGGCACTGTACAGCATCCGAGTGGCTGGGGTTCTCCCGACAATAGAGTACCTCGAGTTAGGGACCCTCTTGATGATCACACCCCCCCCCCCATGTGGTCAATGAGATATCCATTTAGTAGGTCTTCAATGGCAAGGTACCCAACTCCGCCATCACGAGTGCAGCGACAAAAAAAAAATAGTGCCCCGTCAAACCAACAACAACACGACATTGCTACCCTTCACGTGAAATCCTGCTATCCGCCGTTAACAACGGCCGCCCCGCATTGAGGCGTTGTCCTACCACCGCCCGCGGACACATCACAATCCGCTCATTCCGGAGTCCACTAAACACCGGAACCAACGCCGTTAAACAGAGCACGAACAACTGGCAGCCTACGACAAGTCGACTTAGCAGCCGCCGCGAGCTATCCCAGACCAATCGGCGCACACTCGCGCCGCTCAAGATGTCCTTCCCTGAAGGGGTACCGTCATGCTCCACCCTAGGGCGAGCATGACAACCACCCAGCTTCCCTAATGCAACGAGGTCTGTTGCAGGCCTTACCTTTCGATTCCGGTTGTCAACAGCCCTCCGTGCGGTCGTACAGTCACGCACCTTCGATACAATCGTATCGAACGCGGCGGTGTATGCGTCCTCACGCGCTACTGCCCACTCATATAACAAGGTAGGGAGACCCTCGTAGAACTTGACCCTAAAAGCCAGGTGTCGATCCCGAGGCCAACTCTAACCTCCAGTCCAAACGCTTCAAGCAGCCCAGGACTTACCAGCTCCAACCTGCAGAGCCGGTGAACCGCCTTTAGGCCTCTTGCAAAGGTAGAGCGTACTCTGCCCCCAAAGCACCCTTAACTACTTTCCACTGGGAAACCTCGCTAACAGTCATACGGTGATACACACGAGCGGCTTTCACGTCAAGCATGAAGCCGGCTATGGCGGAAGGAGGAATTTGCACCAGGTGGCAGCAGAGCCCCTCCAAGTTCGTCAGTCACTTAGGCACATCGAACGTACCATCGTCGGTCAACTTAGGCAACTGCCAAGCCAACCTCTTCAAAATCGCCCTACTCGCCTGAGACAGGATGTTAGCCAACGCGCTAACATCAAAGGGTAAGCCCTGCTTATCCTCGAGCGATGCTGATGGTCTTGGACCGTCAGCCCCAGCCAACGCAGCCTACTCGGCTGTCGTGGGCTTCCCAGCCGCCTCCATCTTGCCTAGCAAAGATAGCTAACACAACGCTTAGATAACTTGTATGGTGTAAAAAAAGGCAGTGCAACACAGCAAGATGATCTTGCTTGTGCTCACACTACGCAAGCACTACAAGTGCAGCCACTGCGCTGTACAAAATAAACTTAGCGCAGTGCACCGCACTAACGTCACTAACACAAATCAGAGACCGTGCTGCCCGTTAGTGCAACACAAAGCGTTGCTTACCTTTCGCAGTGTTTGCTTATCGCCTCCGCGCCTTATAGACGCCATGTTCCACTCCTTCGATTTCCGTTCAAGTCTTCAGCGCTGAAATGCACAACACTGTATCAACGCATTGCACGAATCAGATGATGAAGCACGAGCTCTACACATCCTCTCAATAGCACCTCAACAGACTGACTGGAGCAGACTGCTCATCAGTGCTCAATTAGACATCCGTAGAACCTCAGGTTCGTGGATCAATATGAGTTTATGCAAGATTACTCCAGATTTGGGTCCACGAAACCACAGGATCTTGAAATTCAAACTGAGTTATTATAATTTTTCCTAGTACTTTTCGAAAAGTTAAAACTTGAAATAGAAGAATGTTGAGAATCATGCGACACTGAGTTTTACACCTTAAAAGCTTGTTTCCAAAGCCAACTAAAACTAGAAAGGAACAGTATTAAGTGACCACTGATCACCATACAGATGCACAATTTTAAGTTGAAGCATTGTGCTAATGCGAAATAAGCAGTTGTTATATTGCTGGGGGAAATATATTTCAAGAAGATGCAGTCGGTGACAGCGGAAAATGAGTTTGCTCTTTTCCGAGCCCTAACTCACTTCTATCGCTACTCCGTATCGCTAGGAAAGCGAAAAGCTTCACTAAACTATTTTTCTCCATGTTCAGAACAGTCAAACATCAAATACCACCCATTGTTACGGTAATAATCGAGAAAGTTAATTAAAATACTACAGACACTCTCGCAAAATTGACGTGCTTTACAAACTTTCGCTCCAACTGACGTCATGCAAAGAGATGCGCAGCACCATCTCTGAATGGTCAAGCAATGAGTTAACCTGTTACGTTGTCCAACCATAGTTCACAGTCATGTTTGTTCAACTAGGCCCACTTTCATAAAAAATTTCTCATGCGTTACAGCATTAAAGGACAATAAAAGTGACTCACTCATTTCCTGAGAATGTTTTTATTTTATTTATTTATTTTTTTTGTATGGTGCTCAATAACAGCAGTCGTGATAAAGGTGAAGCCGAAGCATGATAGTCCAGGAGAGTTCGACAGTTGGTCAACCAAAGGTATATTTTCGATCAGTTTTTGTTTGCCTGTATTTCGTGGTTTCCTCTGTATGACTGACTAAATTCATGTATATATTTTGAAATTTTTTTTCTATTTCTTATTCCGGAGCACCGAATATTAATTTAAACCTTGTACGACGAGCAAAAATAGCTTTTTGCATAGATTCATCCAAGCCGAGAGTCTGCCTTTTTTTCTCAGACTCTCATTCGCTGTGGTATTTTGAAAAGCAATGTATGTGTTGTTTGTTTTCTTAGTACTTGCCTATCAGTGTTCGTGAACGTTGCATTCAAATGTGTATAAATGCTCAAACATGTTCTTAAGGGGACCGTGCCCATTTTTTCAATTTACTGTATTTTTCATTGTTGCAGCCCCTTTTCCAAAATTTTACTTAAGTATATAAAGCGTAATTCTGCGTCTTTTTCTAACGTGACATTTTTTATTTAATACATTAAAAACGAGTTATTCATAGACAACAAATTTTTCATGTTTTCCCAATCGAATAGACGCCTTCAATATCCAAGGAAAAGAAATCCGGTTTTCGATATTGGAATCAGTGCGCTCTGCTATAAATTGTACCATATAGCTTTTTGAAATTCGAATTTGTTTTTTTTTATTTATTTATCCAGCAATTTTGAAAAATGGCGTTTTTTTGAAAAAATAAATCAAAAATATCTACGGGAAAAATAATGTAAATTTGAATTTGAAATTTATTTACGCATTGTTCTATCTCTAAGAATGAAGACGTCCATTTGCGAAGAAGTAGATTAATTCAAATTTTCAGGAGAGCCGCGGAGAGAGTGGATCCGTTTTTTTTTAGTATAACTCGTGTTCTGTGAGGAAAATTTTAAAATAAGTACAGGAGTCTAACCCACATTCTTTTTTCGATTTTACAAATATGTGTCAAGTTTCGTTCAAATCCGTGGACAAATAAAAATATTTGGGGGTTTTCTTTTGATTTTTCATCAATGGGTTTATTTTTTTTACCAGTATGAATGGAACTTGGTAGAGTTATGTAAAATTAAAAAAAAAATGTGGGTTAGACTTGTGTACGTTTTTTCGATTTTCTGCATGAACAAACGATTCATTTATGTAAAGCTATTTTCCCGCTCCCTTCCAATGTGTTGTTGTCTATCGGGAAAATAGGGTAATGTACATGAGTCTAACACACATTATTTTTCGATTTTACTTGTCTGTCGTAAATTTCTTTCAAATCGCCGCTTATATTAATTTATTTTGTTAATTATTTTATTTAACAGAATTTTATTGCTCTAGTTTGAAGAAAATGTTCGGATTCTATTGAAAATGAAACAAATGTGGGTTAAAGTCCTGTACTTTTCCCCAATTCGCCATCGAAAACGAATTACTGAAAGAAAACTGAAAACTGACTTTCTTTCTAAGACTCGTTTTCTATGGGAAAAATGAGAAAAAAATACATAAGTCTTACCCACATTATTTTTCGATTAACATGCCTGTCTCAAGTTTCATTCAAAATGGCGCATAAAGTAAATTTGTTTGTTAGGTTTTAGAGAATTTGAAAACAAATTGCTCTTATTTGAAAAAAAAAAAAAAATTTTGATCTGTGTGAAAAAAATGTGGCTTAGACTCCTCTACTTTTTCCCATTTCTCCATAGAAAACGAGTTATTGATAGAAAACGGAAAACACATTTCCTTTGAATAACTCGCTTTCTTTGGGGAAAATCTGAAAAAAGTACATTAGTCTAATCCACATTTTTTTCCGATATAACATATGTCTACTAAGTGATATGAAGATCGGTCCTATGATAAAAAATTTTTTGAAGTCAAAAACTGAACTTCGAAAATGATGCAGTCTCCCGTTCTACCCGCTTAGGGTTGCACTGGTTGCCTAAAAGCTGGCGTGCGTGTCCGTCTGATGTATTGCTACAGCTTCGTGAAAAACTGCAATAATGAACATCTTCACGATTATCGCCGACACGTCATAAAGGATGCTTATTTGCAGACTGAATTAGGCTTTTTTACTTCACAGATTATCACTCATTGCGTGCGCGTTTGGGACGTAACCTACGTAATGAGAGAGGTACTTTGCTCCTGTAGAAGCTACAGCGTAATACATAGCTAAAAGCCAAGCGGTAAGCACCCAACACACTCTATATTAGTGTTATGGAGAGAAGAAATATACTAGAATGCATCGAAGAAAATGCGTAAACACAATAAGTGGGCTAAATAAATGAGAAACATGAAACAATATACGAGATATGCACTTAAGTTTTGATCCTACCTCAGTTCCTATCGTCTAAAACCTAAATTATTTTCCTACTCAAGAGCACTGACGCCAATGCTCCCAGATCCTGTGGATATATCCACATCATGCCATTATGATGATTCACCCACGATCCTGCACTGCCGGAAATTGAGAATGTTAGACTCAATTCACAGTTTTCCAGCAAGGCTCCCAATATACGAGTAGCCCCGGCTTTCCAATTTAGCTTTTTCTGAATACACTAAGTCTCGTGCCCGTTGTCTTGGAGGCTTCTGCAAAGTTTTCAGCCATAATAGTTAGTGAGTTTAAGACAAAGTGGATGCTATTGCTCATTGAAAGGCTAAGAAAAGGCGCTGATACCGTTCGTATTTCGAGCTTGAGTTGTGATTCAACTTGTATTGATGCACGGCACCAGGCATTTTGATCTTCACTTGATAATATCAAATGGTGAGAACGGCACATTTACAATTTCAAACAGCATGTCACTCTCCTTCCGCTGCTCCCTAAAATAATCTTTAAATTTCCGGTTTCTTTCCGTAGTCAAAATCTTCCGTGAGTATAAATCGGGAAGTGAAATTTTATATCGTATATGCTGCAAGTGTAAGTTTTATCAATACTTCTGTTAACGGTGGGTGAACAGTAACGCAAAACTTGCCCAGTGACTCAGATTTTAACTCAAGCTCGCTGATTCGTGCCCCGTTCCCAGCTGGGCATCTTCTTGGCGCACTAGATGTGATCGGTCAGCAGCCGGTCTGCATACCGCTGAGGGTTCACTGACCTTTCCAAGCAAAGGGGAGGGTTGGGGAGTCGCTTGGAGTTTTCCACCACTGGCACCATAGCTCTAGACAATCTGTGGTCGACTACAGACGTATACTTCTCTGGGGCCTGTTGGCCTATATCTGCAGCTCAAACCAGTGCATCCCCAGGTCAAGTTGACATTACCATTACGTTTCCGGGACTACAATTTACGCTATCTGAACATTGCGTGAAAACCATGTATTATTGCACCTATCAACTTATATACTCAAAGCACCAAAAGTTAAGTGCAAGAAACGACTCCTATCTCACAGATTCATCTAGACAGTAGATTCTAGTGCGAGCACAAGCCTTTTTCGTGTCAGCGTAATCGCACGTGGTAGTGTGGACGTGAAACTTTTACGTTAGTGTGCACCGGCCCTAATATGACTTTGCTCACCTCGTCCGAAGCAACTAAGATCGCAAGATATGCACCACCATACTTAGAAACTCATTGATGAGTTAGGACGCTTTTGAACCTGATGCCTCTGATTAACTTACGATCGAATTCCCAATGATGTGCAATTGTTGTTTACCTGTTCTACTGAAGGTGACGAACGACTGCTTGCGTAGGGCAGAAAATTTGAAAGTCTGTTTCAGGTGTGGAATGTAGCTTTTTTTTCTCGCAGACTAACAGAGCTTAATCTCGCAAACAAAACTTATCTGGTCAGTGCAGGTATGATCAAATACTTTTTTTAAGATTGACCCAATTCCCTCATCAAGTTTGCCGCAGTCTGCTGGTCCGAGTGGAATAGAGAGGCCGTTTGGCTCTTTGCCGAGCACGCTCGCTCCCCAGTCGCTCTGGTCCACCGGGCGTCCGTCCAGCCACTGCCATGCGGAGCCGCTGCTGCTCTGGACCTTCCTCGCACCAACGTAGGCTTGAACCACGCCTGTTGTTAGGTTAGATGCGAGTACCCGTCAGAAATAAGATATGTGAAAATGTGGGAAGGGAGATAAGATATTATAATATAATAATGTTATATTATAATAATAATGATATATTTTTATATTAAACAAGCAGATAGTTACAATAGACAGACTATTGCAGACCCAGTCACGAGGACAGGGCCAGGATTAGAGGGTGGCTGCTTTGGCTAAAACGTCCGATGCTTTGTGAAAAGCCCCGAAGCTGAATTATGCATATGTTGATTGATAGTGCTTGCTAGTTATGAGCTATAATCCAACGTTTTCGGCTGCTATAATCTTAACATAGACAAAAACACTACCATATCTTGGTCAGAATTTACAAGCTGAAATGCCTTATCAATTACGAGAAGATTTTGCGAGAAACTCCATCATTATCACAGGCGAACAAAGTGAGAGAGGTGATAATGTTTTCGTTGAAGCTTTAAGTATATGTATATTTGTATGTATTGATATGCATATATAGTTATTATCTGTATGTATATATAGTGAACCAGGGATTTGGGTGTAATTAGGTCAGTTAAGTGCAATTTTCAGCTATTAAGTATAATTTTATGGTACAAAAAGCTATTGAGTCTAATAGCCAACAGGCCAGTGAGCTCGTTCACATAAGGTTAGGTAAAAGGCCACTAGTGGTTCTGCGAACGATCAAAAATTCTCGCTAAATAAGGCCAATAAAAGATTGACGCTAAGAAATGCCAATCAAAGATTGACGCTATATAAAAAAAAACACTGACCAGCCAAAAAAAAAAAAATTTCACCAAAGCACTAAAAACCAATAAAAACTTTAAATACTCACTTAAAAGCGATAAAAATACTTTGGAACGCAATAGGAAGCCATACTGGCCTCACCTAACCATATGAGCGGGAGCTCATTTGAAAAGGCTCTCTAGTAGGGTGGTGCTGGCGGACTAAGGAAGGCCCAGCGCGTTTATCTGTCAGGAAACGTACGAGAAGAGCCCAGTGGAGTTGTTCGGTCGTCAAGAATAAAGTTCAACGTTAAGCCTAACCTCAACTGATGACACTTAACAACTTTTACACTTAAATTCCCTTACATGTGGTGTACAATCTCGCTATATATATTTGCATATATTTACATATTCTTATAATTGCGATAAAACGACATGATGCAAAATTTACCCAATAACACTACAGTTTGAAGAAATCCATGGGAAATGCTCCGAATATTTAACTATCTGAAACACTCTATGGATCACTTCACGCCATCTTCTCAATAGTAAACGCGCGCTTAAATGCGTGAGAAGTGATCCGTAGAGTGTCTCAGATAATTAAATATTCGGAGCATTTCCCATGATTTTTGACGCTAAGTAAATCCAATTAAAGATTGACGCTAAGTAAGGCCAATCAAAGCTTGACGCTGACTACAGGGGATAATTCAGTAACCTACCCAAATTTTTGTCAGCCTAACGGCATTTCGGTAAGCTAATGGGAAAAAATGTCGTCTTAAGCCCCGATCTATAGACATATATACATAATAAAATGTGTCTACACATCAACTTCAAGTTTTCATACAAAAAAAAAACATTTACCATAGGATCCTACTTCAAATTTAAAGACAAACCCCCACACCTCTTTTGTCTAGTGTTATCTATCGTTACCAGAACCAGCTCTACAATGCTTCATACATCGGTAGCACTGGACAACATTTCAAAGCCCGTATCGGCTAACATTTAGGTGTAACTAGTCCTACCGGCTTACCATTTGCTAAACCCTTTCATTCAATTCTCCACTTACATGCCGAGCAAAACAACCATCATATCAGCAAAACCGACTTCTCCATCATAGACTTTTCAATCTCAATCGAGCTCAAAACATTAGAATCACTCCACATCCATAAAACGAAACCCAGCCTCAACATTATGACCTCAGCTTTACCGCTTCACATAGACCACAGTTAGCCCCACATGCACTGACTGTACAGACACCGACACCCGGCCCCTTCAGATAGCTTTGTTCATTCACGTCTTAGACTTTCCTCTGATAGGACCTACACTCTCATTCCTCCCCCCTCCATTATTGTAATAAAGGAAAAAAAATATGTTCTTTTATTCATAGCTGATAGGTTTAAATTTCATACTCTGATGATGGGAAGTACCGTATTACCGAAACGTCAGATTTTACTTTTGATGATAGTTGACACATTTTATTATGTGAAATTTGTCTAGGTTCAATATTTACTTCATTTAATTGCCCGTCAACATATAGTTTTTAGTCCCTCCCAGTTGGAAGTAATGGTTGTGATTGTAGTAGAATGTAGTGGTGTATGAGAGAGTAAGGTCGATTATGGATGACGAAATAATATGGTAGATATGTCGACCAAAACATAACGGTGATTTTAGTATATTTAGGCCGATATTGGTTGATGCAATAATGATTGTTTAAGTTTGTGAGGAAACGAAGGTCGATGGCATTACATGGATGTATGAAAACTATATATGGTAGATGGTAGTGCATAGATGTTCGAAGATTACATATGGTAGGGCATATACTATAGCATAACTAGGAAGGTTATCAACGGATTTCCGTACGTACGATCATGAGTGAAATTCCTCCAATATTTGGGTAAGAATATGCGTGGGTTGTCAAGTAGTAAAATATGGCTAGAATCACCAACATAATCAGCCAAAATATTATTGTATGGCTATAAGTTTGAATGCGAAACATTTAAAAATTCATATTATAGTGAAAACATTGTGCACATTTTCAGTTTATTCTTTCCTGTCGATGATTTACAAGAATTGCACGGTATATATATGGACGCTAACTGCCTTGGCATTATTTTTATCTATCGTTTCTGAATTTTACCAACGCTTTGCCACTTTAGCGTAGTTACCAATTATTTGTATTTGCTTGTTGCATCCCTTGTAAAACAGTTTTGCAATTTTTGATAAAATATTATCATCTATTTTTATGTTCTTTCATTCTTTATCTGTAAAGTTTCATAAACAAATTATTCTCAATAGCATCATGGAAAACAATGTCAAGTTTCATGATAAATTTGGCTTACGTGCCCTGACAACGGGTATGGACAAAATTCATCTATCGACTAAAGACTTCCTCTGAACTTTGTCGTATAAGTAGTAAGACAGACCACGCCTTAGACATCCAATCCCAAGCATCTAGCAAAATCTACGCCCTCACGATAATTACGGATTTTATCACTGATAAAACCTTAGGAAAACAGAGCTCTCACCACCTCGATCCGTTAGCACTCTACGGGTAGTTCATAGATTCACTATAACTTGTGATTGAATGTCTATTGCACGGTTTGTCTACTACTTATATTTGGAATACAACCGCGATACAACCTCAAAATGGAAAAATTTTCTTCAGAGATATATAATAGAAAACAGCTACGGGGAATAACCAC
>LQNS02278143.1:11399099-11409376 GCA_001587735.2 Parhyale hawaiensis | reverse complement strand
TTCAAGTTGTTCATTCAGTAAAGTTATGAGACGGAAATGGTTACGTTTCCTGCTCATTTTCCGTAAGTGTTCTTCAAACATTTTAGCTTTTTCTAATTTTCTACTGTCATCGAATAAATCTGTAAAAAATTTCTTTTTCTCTCTTGAGACACTTTTAAGAGTTTTCATTTTTTGACATATTGTACAATAATAAGGAAGGAATGTTATCTCATCACATAGACCATCACATAAGTTGAGGAAAAATTCTTCAAAGGAATAATCTGATGGATGAAAATAACTATAACCAGTCCAATTATAGCATTCAGTATTTATCTGATAGAAATTACCATCTGGAAAACAACGATCTGAAATGTCACAACACCTATAATAAACATCGTTCACGTTGTCTTTCGTAAATAAAAAGTTTTGAGGAATTAGCTTTTTGAACAAACGAAAATATTCTTTTCCTTTATACCATCGTTTGATATGTTCATGAAGATTTAAGATGATATACTTTTCAAATACTTTATTCATTTCAATATTAGAGTCTGTAATCATTCGCTTTTTTTAAGAATAATGCTAAAGGAATTAAATTTTTTTCTTCATAGGAAATGAGTCAACCACTTGATTACACCACACAAACATTAAATAGATTGGAAGCAGAACAAGCTCAAAATGTAGAAGCGTCACAAGCTGACATTCAGAATGAAGAACTACTTACACAAGCAGAGGGGTTGCAAGCTAGCACGAGTGGTCAAGAACTGATTACACAAGCAGGAACACCGAGAAAACGAGCTCCTAAAAGATACAGAAAAAAATTCCCCTCTGAAGAAGAATGGAAGAAGTATGATAGAGAGAAAGCAAGGGAAAGAGCACGTATATATAGAGCGAAGAAAAATTCTAGCTCTAATTAAAAATAAAAATAAATTTCCTTAAGAATTAATTCTTAAAAAATGAGAGGTACAAACTAAACTATTCTGAAACTGAAGGAAAAAAGTTGTGTGAAGTATGTAATATATCTGTGAAAAACATGAACAAACATGAAAATACTATTAAACATAAGAAAAATATTACACAATTCATTTTCGCTCATTTACCATACGAAAAGACGAAAAAGAAATATGTTTGTGCATACTGTAAAACAAGAGTTCAGAATTTTAGGATTCATGAAAAAAGTAAAAAAACATTTTCGAAAGAAATACAGATGTAAATTCAAGAAGTGTATTTCTGCTAAAGAAGGATTCTGTAAAGAATTCAGGTATGATAGTATTACGTTTAAAGATTCAAAACTGTTTATCCAACGTTTCAAGGAAGAAATTTATAATGTAGTTAAAAAACAAAAATGGAAAAATCTACAACTTGCTGTGAATGTTGAATTCTTGAAAAGTTTTCCTGAAGAAAAGTTTATCAATAAGTGATTCAACACAGGAATAATGACAACAATTACAAATCTAGAAAACTTAAATGAAAAAATTGATAAACTAATAACTGTAATCGACGACAAAATATCGAAATTTACAACAGAAAGTTCAGGGTAGCAGCTAAATAAGCTTTTGGAATTTACCATTAAAATTATAAAATATAAACCATTTTAAGCTTCCTCTTAAATACCATTACCAAGTAAATTTCGACGTTTGAGATATAAATTAATCAACATAAAAAATGAAGATCAGGAATGCTTTAATGGTGTTTAGCGCGTTCCTGTTGTTTAGGTGAAACACATTCAAATAGAATATCGAAAGCTGTGAAATCAGCAGCATTAAAGTTTGATTGGTCTGGTTTAGAATTTCCAATGACAATAAAATCGATTGATCAATTTGAAAATCAAAACAGTACATCAGTGAATTTATATTCATTTGATGATAAATTAGTATTGTATCGCTTACGAATTACGACTGTGAATTAAGAAAGACATGTAGACTTGCTTTTAATATTTGATGCTAAAAACAAGCACTATGTATTAATGAAAAGTTTGAGCCCGTTTGTGAATGTGTCAAATCATAGAAAAACGAATGTTTGTCCCTAATGTTTACACGGTTTTTATAAAGAAATAAATTTAGAAAAACATAAACCTGAGTGTTCGATTCATGCTCTAGTTAGAATGGAATTTAGTAAAGATCCAATAAGATATAAAAACTTTCAAAAGCAAATTCGACATATTTTTGTAATATATAGGCGTAAATCAGAAAGATAAATTAGGAAGCTGCGTTGTATCTCATTTTCATGTAACCGACGGCTATTTATAAGCAGAAGAGCTTTGCGTCCTCAAAGATTTTATTGTGAAGGAAATATTTTTGAATTTATCGACTGCAGTTGGCAGAAGCTGCATCCAAGACAGTGATGACACGAAGTTCTATAGCTATTTTTCACACGTCGTGTATGCTTCTTCAATGATGCTATATTACGATATATGTGTATTTCTCCGTAAAACGGCGGCAAAAGATTGCATGGACGTATCTTTCTTGTTCTTCGCAGTTAAGATTCTGGCGTGCAATGTATATTGTGTCAGCCTGATTGATTTTGGTAACAATGTAGCAGAAGGCGAACCCCACCAACTCTCCCCTACAAGTGAAGTCCTTCTTTCTTGGGTAGTAAAATATCACTAAAAACAGATTCACGTCTGGATGCAGTAAGTAGAGTAGTTCAGAAGTGGTACAAGAATCCTTGAAAAAAATTGGGTATCATTTTGCCCTTTGTCTACTGCATAGTAATAAGAAAAGTTATTTAAATCAAGCAAAACAATTCAAACAGCGCTTATCTTGTGAGAAATAAATACACGAAAACGTATTTGTTCTTGGATCGTTATGTATGCATCAAAGAAAAAATCTTTTAGTGCTATCTTCGATCTAACGCGAAACGTTCAGCTCTCACCAGCCTCGTCGAAAGTCTGACTAGAAAGGGCTTTAAAATATATTTTATTACTTGAGAGAAATATGCATTCGCCGCAGCTTACACTATTCTTGATTTCCCACTCAAAATCCCAAGTACACCCGATGACAATTTGATAAAATTACGATAAAATGTGTTCCAGTCAATATAGTGATTTCAAACAAAAAGTAAACGGTTCGTGGTGATACATGATATGTGTTAATCCGCAAGAAATGCAATTTCGTGTATGTACAGAGGTCAGTAGTGGAAAACTGTAATATAATTTGGGGCACCAAATAGGTTAGACTGGCTAAAATTCCTTTGCAATTTCCAGTACTTATATATACGTGGTTTTCTTCATTAGACGCACTTTTCGCGACGCCTAGAACCGTTATTTTATTGTTATCTCCGCCAAGGAGGAACTTTTTATCTAGTTTGTCTGTCTGCCTGTTTGTCCGTTATTCTATTATTCTGTCTGTCACCCATTGCATACCTAGTGAATCGAAAGCATCGTTTCCATTTTCACGGTTAAACTCGAATACATGTTCTCTATGATATTTTACTGGTAAATTTTACATAAGAGTGTTTTGTATCGGAACGATATGGTACGTAAAAAATTATCAGAGAGAGATCATCTTTCAACATAGAATTTTAGTACCCTAGGAGTAAATGATGACAAGGCAGCATCACAAACTCTATGCGGCCACTTTGCACTGCTGGATTCACTAGTTTTGCACTACAATTATCAGAAGAGCTTGAGTTACCATCCAGCTTATCAGATTGTTCGTATATTCGACTCACTCTTGGAAGAAAAAATGACGAAGATATATCCATCTGACATCACTAAAAAGCAACTTTGGTTTATATGCAAATATGTGATCTTGGCATTGATCAACTGAACTTTTTTCTAATGTAATACTCAGCAATTTCTAGATTGGCATGACCCCATCGGAAATAATGGTTGTGATTATAGTAGAACAACTATCATTATTTTCGAGACTTTGATTTTTTATTATCGAAATATCCTCCATATTCAACCATTTATGGTTTGCTGTATAGTAGAGATATGTCAAAACCTTCGACCATATTACAAACCATAATTCCCAACCATAAATACCCAAATACAACCATTAAGGTTTTAACTGCACAACCATGATCTACCATATATAGTATTTAAACATCCATGTACTACCATCTACCATATATAGTCGTCCAACATCCATGTACTACCATCGACCTTCGTTTCCTGACGAACCTTAAACAAACAATATTGCCTCCACCAATATCGACCTAAATATACTAAAATCAACGTTATGTTATGGTCGACATATCTACCATATTGTTTCATCATTCATAATCGACCTTAATGTCTCATACAGCACTATATTCTACTATTAAAAATCATAATCATAATTTCCGACTGGAGAGCAAGCAGTTAAAGAAACAGGTAAGGAGAGCACAACCTATCTTTGAATTAAATAGAGTAACATAAAGCGCAGTTGGTCTAAATATCACTGTCATATTGTCATATTGTTTTATGAACAAAACTCGTTCTGTAAATCCAAATTCCTAAAAACAGTAATGACTTATCCAATACCATTAAATTGTTCTTCTCGGGATATAATATTTTGTTATTTTTGCTGGGGAGAGATTTCAGTTAAATTTGCGATGAAAAATAATTTTCAGTGAAACATGTGAAACAACATCGAAGCTTCGGCAACAAATACAACTAACTGAGTTGGTCTTGAAATAAATGAAAATCAAGAGTCATGCTGCAGTCCATTATTTGAGTAAATTAATGACTGATGTGAACTGACAATCTCTGATTTATTGGCCATAGCCAAGATTTTAGTTAGCCTTGAGTTTCAGTATCAAATTGTATAGTTAACTGTTCAATGCTGTGTATTCATAATCTGCATATTAAACTAGAGCATCCCGAGAGTGCATACCTCCGCTAAGCAAGGCAGCGTAAACGAAAAACTCAATTGAGACTTATTTATCATCAGTAAAGTTTGATCATTTGTGCTTCATGACAGTATTAACAAATTCTGTGTTTTTCTTGAAGATCCGTCTGTATCTGTTTGAGTTATGTTCTGACAAGCGTTAGTCAGACCAGCATAGGATCAGCTGATAATCACCAAAATTTTACCATTTGTGTCTTCTCATATTTCATAATGATCAGT
Source organism: Parhyale hawaiensis (assembly GCA_001587735.2). NCBI lineage: Eukaryota > Metazoa > Arthropoda > Malacostraca > Amphipoda > Hyalidae > Parhyale > Parhyale hawaiensis. The sequence goes on along the minus strand of LQNS02278143.1, from coordinate 11,404,346 downwards.
CCATAACTTTTAGAGTTATGCCGCCATTCGAAAAAGAGGCAAGCAACAAACAAACGGTTAAACGAACCTTAGCTAAAGATCCTCTGTTCTTCCAAATTTGCGTAACAAACCCTGTAAATTTCGCAAAAATCCATCTATAACTTTTGAGTTTTTTGGTGATAGACCAACAAGCAGATAAAAAAACATAACCTCTTTGGCAGAGGTTATTATTAACTGTCACGAACTTCACCAAAAATTTTACCGTTGACACTGGTATTGGTGACAATTTCGTGACCACTGATTATTTAGCCAGGTTAACGAATGACTACCTCCACCGAGGAGGTTATGTTTTTGTGGAGTTTGTTCTTCTGTCCATCACCAAGGTGACTAAAAAAGTTAATGACGGATCCTTACAAAATTTACTTGGATTGTTAGGGATGGTAGGGGAACAAATGATTAACTGAGCTTTGTTCATCCGTTCTATTATTTGTTGATTTGTTTATTGGCTTGACTTTTTTCTTGGAATCATAACTTGAAAATTTACGGAGGGATTTTTTGCAATTTGTATGAATTATTAAACATGTTATGATCAGTAGATGATCACATTTTATTGGTTATCTGTTTGTCCGTTTGTCCCTATGTTTTATTTTATATTGATCAGAAACATAATTGACAAAATTATGAACAGATTTTCATAAAATTTGCATTAATAGTTAGAAATGTTGAAATGTCCAAATGATTAAACTTCGGTGATGATTAGTCTGTCCGTTTGTGTGTTTGACTAAATTTTGTCTTAGTATTTGTCATAACATAACTCAAAAGTTACAGACAGAAATTTTTTGAAAAAATTACAGAAACTGTTATTACAGTCAAGAGGCACAAATAAACGAATTTTTGTGATAATAAAAAAAAGTCTTATTGTCTATACCAATTTGAATTTTTCTTTAACATCACCTTGCTTTTTGTTCTCAAAGTGTTCGAGCTTTACATATAATTTTTTAATGAGACGTAATTGAAAGATGGTGCAAATTGTTGATATACGTGAGTCAGCGGTAGTTACACTAAAACTTTATTGATAAATGTTAGAGAAAATAAGTGACCTACTTTTCATTGCAAATTCGAGCAGTTTAGTGCACTGAGGCTATGAAAAGGCCAATAGTAAATTCTACTTCCAGTAAAGCCCAATAATTGTCTTAAAACCAATCCCATATCTTCTTCCATCAAATAGAATAACTTGTTACGGAAAGTCATGGAAATTTATGCATTCATAAAACATTGTGGTATAGCTACAGCATTATAGCAACCAGTGTGTTACATATTTTTATTGTGATCTATACTCCTATTCTACAGTCATAACCGACAAAAAGGAGAGTATCATTGCATTTTTATTTAGGTGTTCGCTAGAGACTTGCTGCAACGGGAATGATCTGGAATGATCGGTACTTTAATTTGATAAAAAAATTTGTCAAAAAAATATAGATATAATCTTCCAAATATATTTTGGGAACACGTGGCATCCGTTTTACGCTCGTGCAGAAACCCTGTAAAATGTATGATTTTGAGCTCGTCCTTTCCTACTATTTAAATGATGTTCCTATCGCTGAAATGAGTCGAACAATATACAGATTTTAAAGAATTAGTTACCATTATAAACGTGCGCTTCATTCGCGTCTCTGTGGACAAACTTTCGAAGCAAATTTTAAGAATAAAAAAATACTTTCTTAATAGTAAAATATATGTATATCAGAAAAATATAGTCATACTTTAATTGCCATAAATTGGAGTAATTTTTAAAAAAAACATGATACCATTTCTTTAACATAACTTTCTATTTGCCGACAACTCATCTCCTGCATTTTTCGCAAATTTTGAAAATGTAACGAGGAACGAGAAACGACAATTTCCGTTACTTTTGATAAAATCTATGAGGGCGTTACCTCTCTGCTGTGCCCAGCCGAAAGGAAGCTCAGGACGCCGACGTTTGCAGGCAAAGTGAGGTGCACCGTCTCCTGGTACAGTGAGTGCATCATCCTCCCGGATTCCTTAGAACCAAGGGGGGCTGTCTACTATCACCGTTGTGTTGAAACGTTGACCAAGCTGTAAACCCGTGTAAATCCAGAAGAAAGGAAAACATTCCATTTGAAACACACACAAGTTCAAAGACTACGAAACGTGTAACAAAGTTTGCGTGGACGACGCTGTCTCACCCGCAGTATTTATAATCCCGACCTTGCTCCGTCAGATATCCACTTATTTAGACCTCTGAATGACGCATTACGTGGCCAGCGATTCCCGGCAACAACGCCGTAATCTCAGTCGTTAAAAAGTGGACCGCCTCCGCAGGTGCTGAATTTGAAGCTAAAAAATGGGAGGTATTACTTTTCGAACGATCCTCGTACACAGACTGCCGTCGTTTTAGCTTCTACGGAATTAGCTCAGGTGATGAAAGGCCACTGCTGAATAGGTAATTGCCTTCGTCAAATGACGATGACTGTAGTTTAACAAATAACGGCATGCACAAGACCCAACAGTGATGCTGCCTTTCATGCCAAGCTTAAGAACTGAGCGTTCAAATTTTCATTGATGTGATCCATGAATGAAAATGGGAGATTTTATGTTTATTAAAATGTTTTTAAAACCCATACATAGCTATTTCTTCCAGTTCTTCTATGCAGAGTTTTTCCTAAAGTGCAGTTGTGCCCCTTTTGTGTAGTTGTAAATCCAGATTAGTACAGTTGTAAATTAGTACTTCGGTTGAATTTACATGACTACATTCATTATTTTACAATATCAGTACAATATGATAAGCGCCGTCGTGTGATTATTAATTTATATTTTATATGTTTTTAAATTTCTATGTTTCGGGTCTCACTCTTAAACAGATAGGCGGAAAATAGGCCAGGTTGCAGATTTTCTAATTAGGTTGCGTTTTCATGGAGATCGATGACCATGTGCCAGAAGATTGCGAAAGTGGCATCCTTATTCCTATACCTCACCACACTTCTTGCTTATAACACTTCCTGGAATCTAAACAATAGATTTTACAGCTTCTCTTTGCGCATCTATGCAGTTTTATTTTTCTAACTTTCTCCATACATAGAACCATACGTTTATTCTCAGCTTACAACGTAGAATTTCAGAAGGTAATCAGCGAAACGCAAACGAATCGATAGTTTTTCACGGGCAGTAGACATTATTTTTTCAGTCTGCTATCTTCCTTTTGACGGAGCAGATTTCACTTCAACACAAAATCTTCGATGTACTGAAGGCTTGTTCGGTATCATGGATACGCGGCGAATAATTTATTTAAATTCACTGAGGTATTGCTGCTTGCTGAGGTAAGATTTTTTCCGCATGTGAACCATGGATGTGAACTATGGTGGGAAACTTTTATGCTTCTTACATGAATTAAAAGAGAGAGCACTTATCTCTTATTACAGTTTGAGTCGGCTGTTGTAACGTATGTTTCAGAAGCATATTAGTGACAAAGCCATATTGAATGAAGACGGGTCGTCTCCCCAAATTCTTCGATGCCATCTTTAACAGCGCGGGCACTCTAGTAAGCTAATAATTAGTTGGGATTTTTTCTTTATCACTAAACTGCGGAGGCATTAATAATATTACTTAATAATCTGTATGCTAAAATTAATTTGATTAGATACTCACCATTGTGTGGAGGGGTCAGAAGGCTTGTGGTGGTGGTAGTTTTGGGTGGGGGTGGTTGGGGACTAATGGGGAGTTACCCATTCAGCACAGGTTGGAGACAGAAAACCTTCTCTTACTCCTCTATAAGATCACTTTTCGTGTTGTAACTTGTATACACATAGAGAGGAGGGTTAGGCCCTTAGTGATCCGTAGCTAACTCCAAACCGATAGAAGTGGTCGGTTCGCCCCTCTGACGCTGGACGCCTCATATTGTGCTGGCATAGTAAAGTAATGAATGTAGTCGTGTAAATTCAAGCGAAGTACTAATTTACAACTGTACAAATCTGAATTTACAACTACACAAAAGGGGCACAACTGCACTTTAGAAAAAACTCTGCATAGAAGAACTGGAAGAAATAGCTATGTATGGGTTCTAAAACCGTTTTAATAAACATAAAATCTCCCATTTTCATTCATGGATCACATCAATGAAAATTTGAACGCTCAATTCTTAAGCTTGGCATGAAAGGCAGCATCACTGTTGGGTCTTGTGCATGCCGTTATTTGTTAAACTACAGTCATCGTCATTTGACGAAGGCAATTACCTATTCAGCAGTGGCCTTTCATTACCTGAGCTAATTCCGTAAAAGCTAAAACGACGGCAGTCTGTGTACGAAGATCGTTCGAAAAGTAATACCTCCTATTTTTTAGCTTCAAATTCAGCACCTGCGGAGGCGGTCCACTTTTTCACGACTGAGATTACGGCGTTGTTGCCGGGAATCGCTGGCCACGCAATGCGTCATTCAGAGGTCCAAATAAGTGGATATCTGACGGAGCAAGGTCGGGATTATAAATACTGCGGGTGAGACAGCGTCGTCCACGCAAACTTTGTTACACGTTTCATAGTCTTTGAACTTGTGTGTGTTTCAAATGGAATGTTTTCCTTTCTTCTGGATTTACACGGGTTTACAGCTTGGTCAACGCTTCAACACAACGGTCATAGTAGACAGCCGCCCTCTGTTCTAAGGAATCCGGGAGGATGATGCACTCACTGTCCCAGGAGACGGTGCACCTCACTTTGCCTGCAGACGTCGGCGTCCTGAGCTTCCTCTCGGCTGGGCAGTGTGAGTGGTGCCATTCCATCGACCGCCGTTTGGGCTCCGGCTCGAAGTGGTGACACTGCATCTCATCACCATTGATGATGCTGCCCAAGAATCCGTCACCTTCAGCTTCGTACTGATCCAACAAGTCCTGACGGAAATTCCATCGGTGGTCCTTTGGTTCCTGCTGGAGCATTCGTCTAGGAATGATTATATCGCTTCAAGTGCACCCACTGTAGTACCATGCGTACATGTTCCTAATAAATGCACTGCACTGTGCCCCAATCTACAGTTTTATAAAATGTACACCACTTCAGCTCCTTCAATTCTAAATGAATCAATCGTGGTAATTTAAAACCTTGAGTTTGTTAATAACATGATTTTCATCACTCAGTATCGGCCACGGAGCAAGTAAAGCGAAGCAAGCAAGTTTTTATTTGAAATTTTGAGCATTAGCGTCAGATATACCCACTTTACACCGCACATGGCAACGGCGCTACCGGCATGAGGGGCACCACGGGAG
>LQNS02278143.1:11360017-11372953 GCA_001587735.2 Parhyale hawaiensis | reverse complement strand
AGCATAATAAAGCAAAAAAGAAGAATTGACAGTAACGATAGCTACGAAAGTGGCCAGCTATCTACGCGCCCCTGACCCTGCCGTCACCAGTACAGGCTTTGGCCGAAAAGAAGAAGAAGAGAAAGGATAGGAAAAGAGTATCAGGTGGTACTACCTGAAGGAAGAGAGAGGAGCAGACTGTGAAAGACTGAGTACCCAGCTATAGCACCAGCCTGTTCATCTCCTCTCAGGGATGCCGTTGGATCGAAAGAGGTCTCATCCGCCTTTAGAGTGGCATTTCCTCCAACTCAGGGGCTACCCGGAGCCCCAAACTCACAGCCGGCTCATACAAACAAAGAGGCGTCCTGTGGCAGGACAATGGGGGCAGCCTGATAACGCGCAGGCCACGCGCGTGAATAAAATGTGAATAAAAATGGAAAATGTATTATTGCCTCTAAAAAAAGGTTAGCGAGTAAGATATGGGGTAGAGTAAGATGCGCTTAGCCGGCATGCAAATTTTATATTAAACCGGGTAACGTCACGCTAATTGTGTCAAAAAACGTAAACTACGTAACAATGTTGATGACCTGCTTTGTTTATGGAAGGATGCTGGCCACAACTTCCAATGGATTAAGCAGAGTCTTCCTCATGAATTATCGTCAAAATATATGTTTGCTTGTGCGGATTGCCCGGTATAATTGAATGTCACAATTTGCACAATGCTATATTATTATGTATAATTTGAATCAAACCGTGCGAATTGAATTTAATTACCGAAATTAGCTTGAGAGTCCCTTTATTGTGTATTAACATCGAGATAAACGTTTGCCATTGTACATTGCGCGGTGTATGTATCATCATCTGTACAGCGCTAATTTGTAGCTTCAATTTGCGTAAAATATCGTACGTGAGATGCGTTTTTAAGCAGAACCTCCCAAAGCCATCATGGTGTGAAATTATGAATTTTGCATCATGATCGGTTGAGGCACTGTTTTTTCATTTTCTCCCGGGAAAAAATTAATGGCGGTGGCCAATCTCTATGAACAGATTTTACTTGTTAATAACATCATTTTGCGAGAATATTTGTTTTGATGCGCAGAATTATGATCTATTTGAATTTTATTATGATGACTGTTTCTATCACATGCTGTCTTCATTGCGTTAACCGTATTTAGTTGTGTATTTTCGCTGAGATTCATTAGCGTGTTCCTTCGATTTTTTCCTTGCCTTTTCAGTGAATTTTCAGTGCATACTGTGATATTTGTTCCAATAAATTGTTGATTGCATTAACTTTACACACATGCAGAATGTCGCATCGACTTAGGTTAAGTTATTCGAGTCAACATTGAGTTATATTGATTTATTCATTCGTCAAATTTCAGAGTCACAATTGCCTTATTTATTGTTTTCATTATTTTGATTGCCATTTATGATCTTGTAGGGGGTGGCTCGCTTCCTAATAATTATGGCGTCGGGTATAACCTTTATGTCATTTCATATACATATATATACAGTTCATACACTCTCTAATCAAATATGCATATATATATTTCATAGCTTAAAATAGACGGCAAATTATATATCAATAACCATTATTTATCACGCCGTCACAAGCGTTGGTATTTGCTGCAGCATACCAAGTGTTACTCCAGCAACACGCCTACGATATCCATGGGTAAGTGTTGGTATTTACTGTATCATACAAAGTGTTACTCCAGCAAGAGGCCTACGATATCCATGAGTAAGTGCTGATATTTACTACAGCATACCAAGTGTTACTCCAGCAAGACACCCATGTCGTGAGGCTGTTTGTTCTGCTATAACAAACTCAAAGACTGTCCAAAATTACTGTTGCTCATGGAGCTTGAAGAGTTGGATTTAAAGAAACTACATATGTATTTTTATGCTATCACAGAGAACAAAATGTGGAGAGACTGAAGTCTAGTTTTAAAAAAAAGTATGAAACAAAGGGCTGCAGCTGCTAAGTCAAGCGTATAACAGCAAGGCGACATCAAGTAACGTTTACACCTCCCTGTAAAAAAAAAAAACTGAAACAGTTTAGATGTAACGTTACAATTTTTGACGTTGGAGCTCCACTCTGCATTGGCGTGCAAAAGTTAAGGTACAGTGAAAAGAGTTCAAGAACATCGTATAATATGAAAATGTAGAACACGCACACAGCTGTGAATTACAACATAACTCATTAAATTATTCAGCATTTTCAATTGAAAATTTGAGAGAATTTCATTCACTTACTGGAGAATAATTCATCATTACAGTAAAATAATGAGGGTATTTTTTCCCTGCGCAAAAGTTAACGAACACTTAAAAAATGCCTCTAATTATGTATCTTTTTGTGCTTTGAAAGACTAAATTTCTCATTATTTGAATAGATAAGAGTGTAGCTGCATTATTGGAACGAGACAGACCGTAAACAACCATGGCGCCAGTGATACGACGCAAGATGTCTTCCGAAAAAAAAAGAAAAAAAAATAATAAATCGTATTCTGAAATATAAACAATTTGGGCACTTAGAAGCCGGAAGGAAAACCGGGCGGTGGCCTAAATTCACTCCAACGAAGACCGGTTGATTGTCAGAACGAGTCTGAGGGACAGTTTCCAGTCTGCTGCAGAAATTTCACGTGAGACTAAGTCAGGTGAACTGTATCTCACTCCACTGTTTCGCGTAAGCTTTAACGAGCTGGCTTGAAAGCATGCTTCCCTGTCTCCAAGCCCCTGATTTCTAAAAAAAAAAAAAAATCTGAAACTTATTCTTCAGTTTGCTCAGGAATATGTCGTCTGGACTGATGAACAGCGGTCTAGGGTACGTTTTAGCGACGAATCAAATTTCAACGTCACGGGTCTGACGGGAAATCATATGTAAGGCGCAAAGAAAGAGGAAGGCTATCCGTGAAGTGTGTCAAGAAGAGAGTGAAATTTGGTTAAGGAAGTGTGATGCTCTGGGGAGTGCTTGCTGCTGATGGGCCTGGAACACCAGTTCGCTTACATGACAAAGTCAATGCAGAAGTTTATTAACAGTTATTACCGTAGCATTCGCTTCCACACCTACGCGCCACAAGTTTGCAACCCCCACTTTCACGCAAGATAATGTTCCCTGCCACACCGATAGAGGTCAAAGCTTTCTTTGAACAGCAAAACCTCTCAGTTATGGACTGGCCGCCCCAGAGCCCAGATTTGAATCGCATTGAGAAAATTTGGATGATAATTGAGGAACCCCAAAAATACAGAAGAATTGTGAGTGGGGAGGCGTTAGCTACCTATTTTTGTAATAAATTGATCAGATCTTTTAGTTACGGTGCGCAGCAATTATAGATAGTAAGGGCATGTTCGCTAAATATTAGTTCTTTTTGTTTTCTTCGGACTGTTTGGACATTTTTTGAGGTGTTCTTCAACCTTTGCCCAGGTGCAAAATTCTTTTATTTACTTAAATGTCGAATTATCCGTCAATGAGTGAAATGCTCTCAAATTTTGATTTAAAATTGTTTAATAATTGAATGAATTATGTTTCAACGCAGAGCTGTGTTCATGTTTCAAACGCAACCAGGCGCCAACTCCTATCCACAGCAAGACTCCCTCACTACACGAGGTATTCCATAGCGCAGAAGGGTCAATCCGCTGACAAGTCTCGCACCGTGCCAGCTCTCGCTTCACATGTTCTCGCGACAGATCGCTACTAATCTGTGGAGCAAGATAAACCGTACGGAAGATACCAAAATGGTAAAATGGTGCGGCAATCGAGTGGACCAAATGGCATCTTCCATACGCTCTCCAGTGGCAAGCGCTGCAGATATCTCAGCAGCGCTCTCGCCAGTATCCCGGAAACTAAACAACCTGTTAGGTACCCTGGTCATCTGGTTTTCAATCGTCGAAACGAACCGAACAACCACTGCCAAACGAAGCTCCGCGATCGACTCAGGGATGCACTTGTGTCAAAAGCTGGGTGCAGCACCCCGTGCAGGCATTCATGGGCGCGAGTGCGTTCCTGCATACGTGTAATTTAATGGAAAGACACCCACGCATTTCTGAAGTTGCCTCATACCACCATTCTACAAACCAGTCTTCATCAAAATGAGTTTATTTATATAAAAAGCATACATTACTAAAAGTTACATAATTGTACAGTGCCTAGACAACTCTATTTATGTATTTTTAAAAATTCAGGGTCTGCTTTAGGATAATTAATACAGCAAGTTTGCATAACATATATATAATAGAATATTTAAGCAGAACAGTCAAATGTGCACTTATAACAAGAAAATTTGACACAAGTAAAAGTAATGAGGGACAAAAGTATTTGACCAAAATAAATATGACGTTGAATCGTTGATATTTAATAGTATAATTTGAATACATTAGTTTGGAAATTATTCTGGAACGTTCACGAAACGCCTCGAAACAAATGCAATGTAAACAAACCACAGCCGGCACAATAATTACCTCTGTACACCTTGTTGAAGTCGTGCACACTCTCACTACAATGCCCAAGGTTAAAGAAATCTCTGAAATTACTCGTAAACGCACAATTCAACTTCGTAGTGAGAAATTAACTTATAGAGTAATAGCAGAACGTGTCAATGTTCCTTTTTCAACGGTTGGAGCAATAGTCCGCAAGCATCAAGTGACTGGGGCGGTCTCCAACCTGCAAAGACCTGGAGCTCTGCGTAAGATCATGGGTCGTCCTCGGCGCTACAAGCTACGTAATGTGACTAATGGCTCCATGACTACTCGTGCTGACCTTCAGAGTGAACTGGCGTCTCATGGACTGCATGCCAGCAAGAAAACTCTTGTCAGGGAATTGAATCGTACTGGCATTCATTCATACACTCCTCGCAAAACTCTTCTTATAGCGAAACATGTCAAGAGCCGCTTAACATTTGCTAAAGGGTCTGACGAAACTAAAATAGAACTTTTTGGCCGAAACGAAGCTCGGCATGTATGGAGCAAACGTGGTACTTCCTATGACCCCAAGATCACCATCCCCACTGTGGAGCTTGGAGGGGGCAGCATCATGGTTTGGGGTTGCTTTACTGCCCATGGTGTTGGGGATCTTCATATCATTGATGGCGAGATGAATAGTTTCATGCACAGGGAGATATTAGAGAAGAAGATGCTTCCAAGTGCCAAAAAATTCTACGGACTTTCTAACAAGACAATGACCTCAAGCATACTGCGAATTTAACGAAAGAATGGACCGAAAAGAAGAAAATAAATGTTCTATCATGGCCTAGCCAATCACCGGACCTTAATCCAATAGAAAACTTGTGGCGTCTTTTTAAAACTGGTGTCCACAAACGGTGTCCCAAAAACCTTACTAAATTAAAGGTTATCTGCATGGAAGAAAGGAAAAAAATACCATTAAGTGAATGTGAAAAGTAAATTTTCAGCTACGACAATCGTCTCCATGCTGTTATTGCTAGTAATGGTCACGCCATCAAGTGTAAAAGTTTCTTGTTATAAGAACGCATTTGACTGTTCTGTTGAAATATTCTATTATATATATGTTATATAATCTTCCTGTATTAATTATCCTAGAGCAGCTCTAAATTTTTTAAAATACATAAAAAATAGAGTTGTGCAAATACTTATGTCTAGGCACTGTATATTGCTGTCGTAAGTTTCGTGACGATTATTAGAGAGAATGCGATTGGTATTTAATGCTATTACAGAAATATGAAATGATATTAAAAAGCTCTGTGGGACTGAACAAACTAACTGGAGTGTGCCAATAGCCAAAACAAGGAAATTTATCGCATTTCGATACTGTTCGTTTCGTGTCACAATCATTCGATCGTACGCAGTAAGCAACTGAGAAGAAAGCTGTGGTTTTTGACACCTTCTGAGGTCGTTTTTGCAATTATATTAACCGAATGAGAAGTTAATGAGAAATTAAGTTAATATCATTTCTATTTGCTGGCTGACAACTTTACGTAGCTAATGCAGTTTAAACAGCTTTGTACCACATTAATGTTTAATTGAATTACGCACAATAAAGCGAGGTAGGATATAATATTAGCCATGTTGCTAAAATTTAGTAAAATCAAAAGCTAGTCAGGCAAAAGAAAGAACGTTTCGGACACATTTTGTCCATCATCAGCAAAAGTTTCCGAAATCGAGAAATTTGAAAGTCGGTAAGTAAGCTAAACAATTTTACAGTATACAATTTTGAAAACATTATTTAAAACTTAACTTACGAGGGACCTGTGACCATGGTACTAAGGATACGCGTAGTAAGGCCCACATAGCGCATTCTACATAACAACAGTAGTTGTACACCAGGGACGAACGTAGAGAGTCAGGCAGACGATCTTTATAATGAAAGAAAGAACCAATTCAATTTTTGTTGATGAGGAATCCATGTCACGTAAATATGTTTTTGGACTACCTCAATGGCAAATACAGTGATATCAAATTCACCTGTGAAATGGAACAAAATAAGAAATTATCATTTTTAGATGTTTTCGTTCAACGTGATAACAATTGCTTTCTTACTTCTGTTTATCGCAAGCCTACTTTCTCTGGATTAGGTACGAGCTTTTTCAGCTACTGTGCTGATAAGCTGAAATTTGGCAGTGTCATGGCGCTTTTAAACCGTACCTGGAGGGTGTGCTCTAGCTTTACTAACTTGCATTTAGAATTTAACTTTCTGAAACAGTTCTTTATTTCCAATGGTTTTCAGGCTAGGGTCATAGATAAAAAATTAATAGGTTTTTAAACAACCAGTACTCAGGGGACAACTTGGAAGCGACTAGAAATTTTACATATTTGGTACATCCTTTTTTTGGCCCACAAGCGTGTAAACTCCGAGCAGAACTTCTGAAACTTCTCACCAAGTATTTCCCTACTTTAAATTTTATCGTATATAATCCTCATCAACAAAAATAGAATTGGTTCTTTCTTTCACTATGAAGATCGCCTACCTGACTCTCTACGTCCATCCCTGGTGTACAACTACTGTAGTTCCAAATGTGGAATGCGCTATGTGGGCTCTATCACTCGTAGCCTTAGTACCAGGGTCGCCAAGCATAGAGGCGTTAGTTCCAAGACCGGTCGCCCCTTGTGTACACCTCTTCACTCCTCCATTCGTGATCATGCCTATCAGTGCAATAGTCCAGTTACTGCAAATGATTTCAAAATTCTCTCTTCAGCTAAAGGTAGTCACAACTTGAGCATAATAAAATCTCTGTACATTTTAAAAAACAAGCCAGAACTAAACGACATGCAAAGTGCAACACCCCTCTGTGTCACAGGTCCCTCGTAAATTAGGTTTTAAATAACGTTTTCAAATATGTATACTGTGAAATTGTTTAGCTTACTTACCGACTTTAAAATTTCTCGATTTCAGAAAATTTTGCTGATGATGGACAAAATGTGTCCGAAACGTTCTTTCTTTTGCCTGACAACCTCGTGATTTTACTAAATTTTAGCTAAATGGCTAATTTCATTTCCTACCTCGCTTTATTATGCGTAATGCAGTTTATATATAGAATATATAAGGCACATAAAATACAGTAGTTTTCGTCATTTTTTAAATGAATCTCAGCATTAGGCTTGTTCTTATAGGTATTTTTGCTCAAACATCTGTTCTTTCTATTGGAAATGCCACGGCCTTTCAATAGAGACTCCAGCCTTCCTCTTTGCCACGCTTGTCGGTAGGCACACTATCTTTCTGCCCACGGTCCTCTTGTTGGAAATTGTGCTGCCTGCAGTGTGAAGAAAAGTTGCCAGTTGAGATTTGGTTTTAATTTTCCTAATCTCAACTTAAAACACTTTATGCCCTTTCTAACTTCAGATGAAACGAGCAAATCTAGAGTATTATTAAACAGTTCTAGTGTCGAAGTCCGCTCAGAAAATGGAGTGATTGTAGAAGTATCTTGCAGGGGTGAGTCAATGATGTCTACTTCTGAAGGCGCAGGATCCTGCGTGGAAACCTCTTGCTCCATATCAGCAGCTTTACGATTCCCAAGAGTAGATATGCAATGCAGTTACTTTCTGTGGTCTTGAAACCCTCAAAGAATCCTTCCACAGGCACCTTTTCTTCTCCGACTGCTACCACAGCAAGATGTCTACGCTGTGAAGGTCAGTTGCAGACGTTCTGTGAAACATGCAAAGCGCTGTACTGCGAGCATGCATTAGGCATCCAGTCCCACACTGCTATATAATATCATTTCATATTCCCGCAATAGAATTAAATACCAATCGCAGTCTGTCTAATTATCGTGACAACACTTACGACAGTAATATATAACCATATAATTTTTAGTATTGTAAGCTTTTCATCTAAATAAACTCATCGTTTCGATAAAGAATGGTCTTTAGATTTGCGGTACCTGGCAATTTTCATGAGGGAGGTGCAGGGATGTGTGACAGAGAAAGCAGGTAAGGGCATCCAGTACATTATACGTACGCATGAATGCACGCACGCAATCGCTCTGGTGCACGGGGTGCTGCAACTAGCTTTTGACACAAACGCCTCCCGGTTCACTCCCAGGCGACGCTTCACTAGCATCTTCATCGCGCCTTTCCCAAGAACACGATTGCGCCCGTCGATGGTATTGTCCATCCAGTTGACAACAGTCCGGGAATCACTGGCAATCGTGAAAATTTTGAACCCCGACGCAATCGCCCAGTTAATTCTCCGCGACAACCTTCAACTGAGCCACATTGATCGGCGGGTAGTCCGACTCCTTACAGAACCACGATGCAACCTCAACAATGCGACCATCGATTTCCAAAGCCACACAGATCCCTAGGGAACTAGCATCAGTCCACACGATCCAACTCAGAGTGTGGACAAACGTTTCACACGCCTCTACACAGGATTTTCCTGACGGGCCCCCGTCAACAAGTCGCCAGCTAAATCGCTTACCCAGCTATTGACCGGGTCGTCCCAAGCACCGCTCCATCCCAGCCACTAAAAACAAAAACTCAGCTCGTTCGCAGTCACCCGGCCACCGGGTGCTGACCAAAAAGTCTTCCACACAAGGAGAACAGTCCTCTCTTCGTCAATTCGGCTTCCAGTGGACCTACTTCAAAGCGCCGTTCCCTCGACATCCTAAGATATCCATGGGAGCTCTTCTTCAGACAAGCTCCCAACAAACGGCCCCCGTCAAGACTCGCAAGCTCCTTCGCCTCAAGCCCGTGCTCTCGGAGCTCCACAACGCTAACCCCGGACTCCTGAACCATAATATCATCGGTATCGTTGTCCGTCCCCCGCCGAGTGCAGTCGTCCATAGACAGGACTTTGCTAAGAATTACAGTCATATTCGAGGGGCGCACGAAAGACCGAACCCCAACCGTGCCCAAGCATAAGGGATACACTTATATTTCATGACCTGGTATTTCCAAAGCTCTTTAGAAACGTGGACTTGCAAGCACCCAAACTTCAGGTCAACAACCTTCGGCTCACCGTGCGGCTGTGGTCTCTTCCAAATCTGCTCGCCGCAAAACACGACCGGGTCGTAACCTGTGTGACACTCGACAAAATCGTTCAAATCACGGTAGTCCATGATTGAAAGCCCTTTATCCTTCGTTAGTTGAACAACGGTGAATGAAGGGATGATGCTCTGAACAGGACAATCCCACTGCTTCAACCAACCCTTCAATATCCAACTCTGAATCACCAAGTCTTAACGCTCGCGCACGCCAGGCGCATGAATCGACTGATACTCCGCAACCCGATTCCTCCACCCTACGGGTGGCTTCTCGTTTCAACGCCACTTGACGGTCAAACGGCCATTAGCGAAAGTGGCTGTGGAATCAGGGTCACTTATCTCAATGGGCGCAGGTGAACCCTCCAACTTCGTCACCAAACTGGCTCCCAGCGCAATGCAAACGTACACCACTCTCGGGCACTCTACAGCATCCGAGTGCCCGGGATTTGTCCCAGACAACCGTATACTGCGAGTCCCTCCTGACAGTGACGCCCCATGTGATCGAAGATATCGCCACCCAGGAGCCCGTCGACCCCAAGGTTTCTCGATTCTGTCATTACGAGTGCAGTGTCACTAAAACAGTGCCCCTGCAACCCAATGACCATACGGCAGTCTGTCTCTTCACAGGAGGTTCTGCTGTCCACCGTTAACAACGGCCGCCCAGGCCTGAGGCGTCGTCCCATCACTTGCAAACATATCGCAGTCCGCTCACTCCCACTAGGCACCGCCCACTAGGCACCAAAACTAACTCCCGTTGTTGCGGGGAGAGCGTGCACTATACATTCTTAAATCACGATAGCTACGATGTTCTACAGTATATCTGGTGAGCTTCCCCCAGTAGCGGCACCCTGGGAATGGGAGAAGTAATAGAACAAATGAAAGGACAAGATTTACTTCAGAAAAATGTGAAATTACACCGATCAAATGCTTAACCCAGTTTTCCTCTTGTACTCAGCGTGCCTAAAAATTATTTACCCGGAGAGTCTACGAACTAATTAAACAATGACTATAAAAAACCTATTTAAAGCAGCGCAGAAGGGAAAAGGTATAAGATAGCTTCACAAGACTTTTACGAAACGCTAGCAGCACTCCCAACTATATACCCGCCATTTTCCATATAGGGCCAAAAAGCACTAGTAAAGGGCCAGGCTATATAGTTTCGAAATATCCTGCAACATTTAATTACAGTATAAAACACCAAGCGCATTGGTAAACACGAACTCCAAGCATAGTTCGTTAATAATTCTTCACGGGCGGCTATAGAGCACATCCAGGTATGGTCGGACACAGTTCTGCCACAGTTCGACGTGCAGTCAACAGCACATGATCGGAATGTGCCTCAATTTGTGGCTTGTAGTTATCTCAACACGTCGCTGCACTGTAGAAGCAACGCTGATAGTTTGCCGGCCGCCAAAAATCAACAAGCCCAAACAACGTATAGGAATTAAGATGCAACAGAACTGGACGTGAGAGTAGTGGGCCCACCCACCTGAAGAACAGAAATAGAACTAAGAGTCGCTGGAGAAAATCACGCATTGAATATTATTTGACCAAACGTAGCGGGCAGAAAGCTAAGGCATACGCCCAACGTTATCCAGCTATCCAAAGCAATTTTACAGTGCATTATCCCGGCAATGGGAAAATTTAGCTCTACCTTTATTCAACGCACGTCCGGAGAAATAGACTAGTTCTGTGGTTAACCCAGTGAAAAAACAGAATGATCTTTAGAAGTATTGCGAACGATCAGTAAGTCTAAATATTTTCACGAACATATTTTCTCTTCCAGTATTAAACATAGATTGATGGATCTCGTCACTACTACTTTCACAAACAATGCTATTACAATTTCGGGTATCATCATGACCATAACACACGGTAGCCGGTACCCCAGAAAGGGAAAAGAAAAGACACAGAATGTCCCACAGCATGTTCCACAAGGATGTTCCCTCCCCGGAAAGAAGATGAAGAGAGAAGCATACTTAATCCAAGATCGAGTATGACATAAACAACGCGGGTAGATATAAACATAACGACATGTAAGGTTACCTCCCTGGCACTGCTTCCCACAGAACAGGTAGGGCGAACCTAACTAACTAGGGACACTAGGGCTCCGTAGCCTTCCGCCACTTGCCATGCGCTGGCTAAAGGCAAAATATGGTCAAGTGATTAATAAATATTTATTACCTAGGCCCGGCAACTGCGAGGCATCCCCAGCAAGAAAATAATATACTGTATTACTGATGGAAAGTTTATAGTTAGGTATGGCAGTCTAAGCCTCCCACACTAGCACTAAGTTGCTGTAATAGAGGAGGAAGAAGGAACATACAGCACGTCACGATAAACGTGAATCCCACGCACAAGGGTACCTCCACACCGTGTCACCGCGCATGGGCACACAGAGTCAGAGAAGAAAAGGCAAGTTAGAACAAGGTTTCATCAGCAGGAGTACATAAGTGAAAGGAAGCAAAACGGGTACGAAAGACAGACGCCTGGAAGACCCAACAAACCACCAAAGCAATCCACACAAACCTCCTGGGGTCGTTGTACCAATACAACACTTAAGGCGCTGCCACGATGACCGTGCGGGATTACAGCAACGGACAACCAATATATACCTGAAGCAAATGGAACTGACATAGGAAGTATCAAGCATGAAAGCTGCCAGTTGGAGAGAAAAAGAAAAGTAAAACCCCCGTTGCCAATAAAAGTGAAAAAGCGAGAAGGAAGAGAATGGTTACAGGTAGAAACTGGCCAAAAGCCAAGTTTCCACGATTCTTATCAGCAGGCAGCACTCAATGCTGCTCCCTAAAACTCCATTAGGAAAATTTACTATACATTAACGTGTAGCAGTTATACCTCCAGGAAGTACTTTTGTGAAAGTAATAATGATAGCATACTCAAAGTAGGAACTTACCCGCTTCCAACGTCCATCGATGAGAAAACCTATTGCCGACAGGCCATAGTAGTGCCGACACTAAGATAGTGGCAATCTTGTATTTACGCTCAACTAATATTTCGTAAAATGGAAGCCAGTAACTTCTAGGTTGGATTTGGATAGTGGCTAAAGGCTAAGACAAAAGTTCTCAATCGGAAAAAAATGATCAATTCATGAAGTCATCGGCTAATTACAAAATACGCTCTTCAAGTAACCAAAAACTAATATAAATTCAAATAGTGACAGTATGAAAAATCAAGAGATGAATAACCTTCAACAATTCTCCTTGCCGGCGATCAGCCTCTCGCATCTTCCATCCAATCCTATCTAAGATCCACTCAATGTTGCCACAAGGCACTGCCACAGTACAGTAAAGGAAGTAGGGAAACTTCTAAGGGGTAAATTAGCGCAACATTTGGCTGATGGGCGTGGTTTAGAGGCCTACGTCATCGTTCATTTACGCTGTGATTGGCCATGGCAAACCAGCGATGTCTTCAGCGATGACGTCACAGGTCCGGGCTAGTTACGCGAATTTTAAATATCAAGGCACGGTAAGTTGCGAAATGTATC
>LQNS02278143.1:11299781-11315517 GCA_001587735.2 Parhyale hawaiensis | reverse complement strand
TACCGCCTCCAAATTTAACAGTTTTCTTTGTGCATCTTGGATTGTATTTCTCACCTGTTTGACGTCTGACATAGTTATTTCCATCATTCCCGAACAAGTTGAACTTGCTTTCATCACTAAAGAAAACTTAAGACCACCATTCTTGAGGACAGTTGACGTGATTGTTGGCGAACTTCAACCTTGCAACTTTGTTCTTACTGATTAGCGGTTTCTTTTGAGGCCGACGTGCACGAAGACCAATCACATTCAGTCGCCGTGATACAGTGAATCTGGAGATGGTTTCGTCGTTAGTATCATTCATTTGTCTAGAAATAGAAGAGGCAGTAGCAAAACGGTCCTTTGATGCTGTGCGTTGGATGATCCTATCCAGCCTGGCAGAAGTTTTTCTGGGCCTCCCACGTTTCTGAACACTCGAAACACGTCCAAGATCTTCATAATCTTTCACAATTTCTCCAACAAGACTATGAATGATTTACTTGTTCTGCAATTGCCCTGATGCTGAAATTTTGTTTGTGTAAATTACCAATTTTCATGCGTAAAGATTTATCAACTTTTTTAGGTAGTATTCTTCTTCTTTGGAAACGCAAGAAAATGGGGTTACTGAAGATTTAAATTACAATATTTGAAAAGTGTCCCTTAATTCTGCTAACACTAAATTCACAATTATAAGTTAAATATACATAGCTAACTTTTTTCTCATCTTTCGGATCATAATAAATTCTTAGCATATTATTTGGTATCTCAATACCTCTTTTGTGTTAAAATTTCAGCATTGAACCTTTTACAGTTTTTGAGATATGAAATTTTTCATTTTTCTCCCTTAATTATGCTCGCAACTGTAAAGTGTCACAGGAGTAAGGTGTCTGAAATGCTCCCTATCTTCTGTCGGTAGTAACGGGCGGCGACCTAATGCTACTAAACCAGAGATACTATAATCAGATACAATAGACAAATCAGATAATATAAGATGCCCCCAGAACTCTTAAGGCTGCTGAAAGGCCCCACAGTTAAGCCAGTAATAGGAGAGTGACGACCTAATAGGACTAATTGAAAGGTACACTAGCTATACCTAGCTAATTAGAGAACGATAAAATACTCTCGGTTTGGTTATGGTCGCTGTAATGCCGCTCACCTTCTTCTGATAAGCAACACGTTTACATAAGTGCTTTCTCATCTGCATAGACGCAGTCAACAAAAGGAGTAGCTATTATAATCCAATCATAGTTTAAGTAGACCTATAGCCCTAATGAAAGGGCGCTATGAGTAAAAACATCTCCGGAGTTAACAATGATGACGGATATGGCATTGGTTGTAGTCATCTGTCCCAGCCCTCAAGGTTTCAAGGAGGATTACACATGCTGCAGTTGATGCGCACTCTTTCACTTTAGTGACTGTTAGATGCAGAACTCGTCAGTTCAGTCGGTGCTTTGCTTTGTGCCCTGTTCTGTTGGGGTTTGGAATTCATTGCCGGCTTCGGCTTTCGGCCGTGTTGGTCTGCAGGCGTTTGTGTAGGCAGTTAATGGTTTTTGTTGGATTTTCTGTAGCAGCGTTTTGGGCTTTCCGGTGTTGCAAACTGCATCATTTGGGTTGTAATACCTGTCCGTGGAGGCCTGGGCATGAAGTCTTAATAATAATGATAATAATAATAAGAAGAAGCCCACAGTCTTTATGATAACATTGCCTCCCATTGACATAGATGGGGTTCAACCCAGGAAGGGCACTATAATTGATATACTGTATTACTTAGAGTTGACCCAATTTACGGATATCCAAAACATAAAATAAATGCCCTATAATACATTCCTAAATATATTGGAAGGAACAGGGAGCAGTACAAACTAGCAGATAGATAGCTATTAGTGCTTATTAAATATTCCACAGGCTAAAAGGCACATAATGACCCTTGAGAGTGCACATTGCAGACTCCCGGTGCGCGATAAGGGCACAGATCTACAAATAATACATGTGCTTGAAAATTACCAAGCATACACCAAGCCCAAATTTTCTCTAGAGCAAGATATGGTATGTTAGACCGTAGACGATCAATATCAAGAGCCCATAGTACACTCTGTAAGTGCTCTATGAATAGGTATATGAAATACACATAAGAATCTAGAGTATCTTGGTAAAGCTCTAGTGTGTAATAACCAGAGCCTGGATTTATTGCACTCAAAATATTGCAGTTATAGCTCCTAAAAATTGCACTTATTGTACCAAAAAATTGCTCATATTGCACCTAAAATTTGTTGTTATTGCACCTAAAAATTGCACTTATTGCACTTAAACATTGCACTTATTGCACCTAAGCAATAGGAGTGAAAGAAATAGGAAATAAACGGCAAATACAGCAAAAAATTGAGAGGAGAAAAAGAAATCGGATAGCAAACGAGAATAGCACGTCAGTAGATCAATGGATATATAGCTACCTATTTCAGTTCCAAATACCAATTATCAGTAGGTATACATTGTGCTTGTGCTAATTGATAATTCTTCCCAATGAAGAGAATGATTCTTGCTAATATCCCGCTTTACCTGTTCCCATGATGTATCCCCGAATGAAAAAGGTGATAAAAATTTAATAGTCTGATTTTGAGGGGCGCGCAACTCAATTATATTTTTACCCCAACATTTAAATACATTGAACAAGAATTGATAAAGGAATCAATTGTCATGGCGTTTGAAGTCTTGTGACACGTGGCTGTGATAATAAGTGACATGATTTGACCCTTGAGAGTGCACATTGCAGACTCCCGGTGCGCGATAAGGGCATAGATCTACAAATAATACATGTGCTTGAAAATGAGAGGACACACGTCCTCTCATTGTAATGCGTTCAACCACAAAAATGAACGCGAGCTGTGTTTCAACTTTTTTCCTCTGTCCACATATAGAAGTGTGCTTCATTCACATGAATGACGCTGTGCGTTCAGTTATGATATCGCTTCTTTACATTTTCGCTTATATTTCGCGTCTTTTGAAGTAGCATTCGTCTCCCAGAATTTTATAGACTGATTTTGATAGGTATAGCCCACTTTAAAAATAGTTATAGCCTGATAAACCGACAGAAGAAAACTCAGCACAAAGCAATCAGTTGGACTACCAAGTCAAAGAGGGCGTCCGCGTTTTTTATAACAGTTTCAGGTTTTCTAGTTTTCTTCTCTGAAATTGGAGTACTGTAGAATGAAAGTGAAAAAATTGTTTTGTCAACTTTTCCATGGTCTGTTAACGCTACATAGAATAAATTTAGCTTTTATAAGCTCTGATTATTGAACATGAATGACGCAGCACGTTAGAAAAAAATAATAAAAAAGGGGAGTGGGGACATGCTTCATTCTTCAGTCTAATGCGCTTGCTGCAGCTGCTTCTCTCAAATCAACGCACCACATCCATCAGCTCGAGTGAACGCGTTACGATGAGAAGCATGTGAACATAGCCTAACATATTGCATTTTTAGCTCTCATTGTAGTTATTGCACTTATTGTACTAACGCCGGAAACTGCAATAAATCCGGGCTCTAGTATGTATTAACATACCAAATGATGCATCTCACTAGCAATTGGCTATAAACAGCTCAGCATTATGGTTATTGAGGCCATATTATGAAACTGACTATACAGCTGGAGAAGTTTACGTCTAAAGCTCTAGAACATGATAACGCACATCATAAGAACAACATGACAGATATATGCACCGTGAGGGCTCTCCAAATAAGCTCAAAACACTCTATTGAAGTGTGAGTCTGAGACCTCTAGTTCAGTGTCACAGAAACACACGCCTCCTTCGAGGGTTCTCTGAGATCAGCGCGCCTCCTAAAGCTCCGGAAGGGGGATAACCGCTGTCCATGTACTCAACTAGCCCACGTTGCAGTGCAACAAACAGCTTACCATCTTCATTAGAGTCCTGGAAGATGGATTTTAGTTAGTTCTTGGAGGGACCGCAGAGACAGGGAGGCAGGGCTAATGGAAATAAGTCTGGTAGCCAGTGTAGGGAGATTTGAAAGGATCAGCAACACCATTAAGGTACCCACAATATTACAATGAGATAAATCCTGCATACCCAATATAAACTGTGTTAAACACATTGCATGTGGCCAACTATGGCTCCGGCCACAGTAGGCCTACTTCTCGATGCAGTGAAAGTTTGCCTGAAACGTCCATATAACGACGTTAACTAAGGCAGAAAAATTCATTCTGAAAAGGGGAGTACCATATCAAAACGATACAGCATTCTACCTTTAATGACCACACCCAAATCCCTAACTTGAAAAAGGATGGGGTTATCTAAGTTGGGGCTCTGTCTCGTACTCGTACAAGATACTTGAAAACTGTCAAAAACACAGCATGCATAGAAACTAGAGTTTTAAGTTGTGAAACTCTGGTGCATTATAAGGTTAATACTGAAAACATTTCTACTTTCAACTAAACAGTTCGATCAAGAACCTGTATGAAGAAGCACTATAAAGGACAATTTACTTATGATATAGATAGATCCATAAACTAGCATTACAAAAAACGCCCTTAGAATGATCAGGGTAGCAGACACGCTTCCAATCGGCTACCTGCTGGCCACAGGTTAGCGGAAATACTTCCTGAGCGTTACTTATGAAGTGGAACCATCTTCAACTAAGGGAAAGAGCAATACAATGTAAAATATACGAAGAAAGAAAAGTCCAATGAAAATGCTCTTTAGGAGACATAAAAAGTGCCTGTGGAATAACAGAAAGGCGGAAAGCCAATCGCCGACTCTAGACTATCTGGGTGGATGGGCCCCTCAGCGACGCCAACCTATAATGGTCTGAATACACCTTGATTAATCATGAAAATTCCCTAGACTAGAAGGGGGACAACAATGCCAACGACCCTACCGTCGATAGAGGGGAATTCGGAGTCAGTCCAGGTCTATCGAGGACGCCCTAGAACCACACCAGAAATATTTTGCGGACAAGAAGGTTATCTATCTAGGTACCTTCCTACAGCGGGCTGACTGATGAGTGTTTTAACTTTAGTTAATTAAGACAACACAGACATTCAAAGATAGAAGTCAAGAGTTAAATATATCCTAGGAGCATTGCTCCTACTCCGCATAAAGGCAAAACTACATCAATCTGGCAACAGTCCAAAAACTCCCAAGTCCAGTCATGAACCTACTCAAGGTCGGAACTTCAGTTAGAAACAAAAAAGAAAAAGTCCGCCTTGGAGATTTCTAGAAACACAGGACTTCGAGTGTATCAAGGTGCTGGCATTCTACCTATACAAAGGCAGGACTCCAAAGCTGGACTAAAAATCTCCCAAATGTCTAGGCTGTAATAAAAATATAAAAAATGGACTAACTGCGATCTTATACCTATATAGGGACACGAATTTGACATTCTATAAGTCCTATATATATTTCAATACAGGACCAGCACTCCATAGATCTAGTTAAGTCACTAGGTTACACTTGAGCTTACATTAAAAATGGACAAAAAGCTTTGGAGACCAATCTTAGAAATAGACTGATCCAAGAAATGTTGACTACAGAGGACTACACAAGCACCCATATACAAACAAAACTGTGAATGGTACTGAGTCTAATCTCATAGTATCTATAGGTATTGCCCTTGAGATACTATCAGTTTATATAAGAGAATACTTTTTCCATTGATCAGCAATTGCTTA
Source organism: Parhyale hawaiensis (assembly GCA_001587735.2). NCBI lineage: Eukaryota > Metazoa > Arthropoda > Malacostraca > Amphipoda > Hyalidae > Parhyale > Parhyale hawaiensis. Next base: position 11,309,860 of record LQNS02278143.1, on the reverse strand, counting down.
GGCCTATAGACCACAGTCAAAAAGGATGCACCGACTTCCATTACTCGCCCAAACTCAAGGCAAGTACCCTAGTTGACTTTGAGCCCTAGCCTTAACCAGGCACAAGAAAAGTGAACCTGGTTTTGGTTCTAAGGGAAAATCGAAACACGAGCCGTAATTCGGCCTCGATCAAATCAGCCCAGAGCGGGAAAAGTAGGGATACTACAGTCCTCGCAGAGAGATACACAAGCAAACACAAGAGAAATATGAAGAGGTCTATCTCTTTATCTAAAGCAGAGAACAAAGCTTCACCAGGCGGCCTTCCAACCGCTACGCAGGAACAAAGAGCGAGACCCAGAGAGGTATTTAGCTCGCCCAAAAATTTGGACAGGATGGAAAGAGACGGTGGGAGAAGCCTTTGTAGTCTCAAATATGCACAGGCTTACTTAGAGAAGCAGACCCGAATACGGGAAACCATACAAAGACACAGGCAAAGGTTCAATTCAAGTCTGATATATCACATTAACGGGAAAGGCCCACGTCTAACCCACAAACTTACAAGTCATTAGGTGACAAGATTGTAATCAACGTCTCAAGTTCGGGGCTTGGGTCTGAGCGACTAAACGACAGGTCCGTATATGCGATCACAGAGACATAACCGTACGGCCAACAGGGCCTCTCAATACCGACCCCTAAATGAACCACCAATTATAGGGATCAAAAGAACACTTGGTGATGTCCGCACAAAGCCCAACCGAGAGACAGAGTCCAAGATAGAAAAAGGACGAGTTTCTTTTTTAACTACGTCACTTTCTTTCAAAGTGAGAAGCTAAGGCAGTTTTAGGCCAGGCGGTAAGCTACGTTCAACCCGCTACTCCTCTACACAGCCACGGGCGAACGAAGAGCCAAGAAAACGAGAACATCCGAGATGGATAAACCCACTTGCGGGTTTTCACTAGAAGGGAGATACCATAGACACCTTAGAGCTAGGCTATGAAGGGGGATTGCCTCGGCCCGAGCTTAACTGAGCTACAAACTAACATTAAAATCAGAGAGGCAGAAGGCTAAAGACCGCAATAAGGAAAGTATGCTTTAAGTATGGATAAGCACAGATCCCTCTGTCCCCAACCATAGACGCCTTCCTACTTAGAGATTGCCAACCAAGAACAGACCCGACATGGTCTACACTCTAGTCGGTAGTCAAGAAAGGATAAGTGACCATAGCCTGATCACCCCTGATATCCAGCCACAGGCTCTGTATTCGATTGACCCGGATATAATGGAATCCCAATAAAGGGGAGCACAAAGGGACTCACCAGAGCCCGATAGTTTCATCATGCCTTCAAGACCTAAAGGTGAGCCAGTAATGATAAGACATAGAAGAACGTGATACCAGAATGAAGGGACCGACCATATCCCCACTCTAGGGTAAATTTAATAACACTGTGAGACTCCATTCAATCAGGTAGCTATATTCAATGAGGGAGTAAGACCCAACATTCCTCCAGGGAGTCTATCATCTCTGACCAAGAGAAAAACCAGTCGGCAACTTTTCGACACCTTTCACACAGAGAGGTCAGCAATCTCGCTTTCAAGAGGAGACAGTGCAGTTCAGAGGTTTCCTTGATACAGATGGAACAACTGCCTGACAGATGGGTTAGAAGGCAGACGTAAGGGATTACGGACCAAAGTCAGATCCTATAACCGGCAGGCAGACGCCCCCATAGGAACGCTTTTAAGGACTCACGGAGACGCTGACTTCTATGACCATCTGTATCTCGAGAGATGCCCAACTAGAATTTTGTACCTTAGTCCTTCACCAGGTCAAGGAAGAACATAGTCGTAGTTACCCACAACAATCACCTCGATTGAGACAGGTAAAAGCAGACGCAAGCCCACGACAGAACGTAACTCCAAGATATCCAGAACCTGAGATTCCGGCAGAAGCTAATAGAAGGTCGGGCGACCAAATACCGTAGAGCAGGAGCTCAGATTCCCGATCCCGATGGATCAGTTATAAACGTCCCGAAGAGCAGGGAGGGCCCAGCAAAACTGCTAGGAACCTCCGCGATCAGTCGATTTCAAAGAAGGTTATATCTGGTGGAAGCCCGTATTTTTATTTTTCAAGCAATGGGAACAACACCTCAGATTTTTAATTGAGCCCCTTCTAGTCGCTATTAAGAGCAAGAATTCGGAGGATACCAGATTTGATTTACCAAATCTGACATGTATAAAAACGTTATTGGACCTACTGAAGGTAGACGGGAAGTGTTCGCTCCAAGGATTCCTATTCCCACGCCTCTACAAGCACAACACAACACTCCACATTGGAGAGCTAGAGTTTAGCCCCAATAAAACACAGAAAGTACAGAAGCCCCTCGGGGACTAGAAACAAAGAGCTAGTTTGCTAGCAACCAAAGTCGAATTCTTGTCGTAACCTTCAAGTTTCAGCTCTCCACACAAGAACCAACGACTAATAGCAGTACAAGGAACTTCAGTTCTCCTCGAAGGGTTCCTTGATTAGTCCAGGTTAAAGGTACAGCAGCTCCGACAGGCCGAGACGAGGGACAAGGATCAGCAGACAAGGCCGGCGATTCGTGCTTTATCAGAATAGAGATTTCAGTAGCGAGCCTGAAAATACAAAACCCCAAGGAATAATACACTGAGCAGCACCATCCATTTCAGGAGCCGGAAAACCCCTACGCTGTTTAGGCTGTGGGTAAGCCGTGCAAACGACAGGTACTCTGGCGTTAGCGAGCCACTACAAATAGTTATAATTCAAATAATCACAAAAAATTGATATTGATAAAAAATAGAATCCAAGATTAAAGGACTCCTGTACCTGCACAATCAATGAGAGTAAAACACAGGATTTTGTTTAAGTTCTCGTAACATGCTTAAATTGTCTAAGGATTATATAGCTCCAGATACTACCCAAATATAAGATAAAAATTATGAGAACTACCTTGAAGCCTACTCTTATACCTACTGAAGAGTAAGACTTCATACTTTCGGCTAAGTCGGAAAAAAAATCAGAGTACCTAATTCTGTCTTTAACATGAGTCTGATCTACTCGAAATGATCCTCCTGAATGTAGAAGCCGCAGGCTATGTGAGTTGTGGTGCACGCGACAGAGGTACTCTGGCTATCACTCACCACTACAAAAGTGTTCATTGGAACATTCTATCTATTTGCAGTGGCTCACTTCGAGCAGAGGGGTAAAGTTGATCTCGGCCCACTTTGTTGGTGATCTCAGCCCATCTAAAGCATTCTTCCTGTCTATTTACAAAGTGCTATAGATTTTCTTTATAAATCTGGGTTAGTTTTCTTTCCTGAATATATTGATAAGAAGGTTGAGTACAAGATTGTATTATGATGCAAGATACACACAATACATATAGCTAATAAAAATAAACACTATACCCGAACAGCTACAGAATATAGCTGTAGAGAAAAGAAGCACCTATATGCAGCTATGGGGCAGTGCAGTCTCCAGATGCATAGGCAATTTAAGTATTCGTCTAAGTAGTAACAGAGTCTTTCCCCGCAGATTTTTATATTTCTGATGTAGGTAGCGCTTGCCTTATCTACTGAGACGGAGCTAATTTGTGTGGCAATAACGTGTCTCTTGATGTAGGTAGCAAAGACGAGCCACGAGAGAAAACACAGACGCTCTTCAAGTTGCAGTCATGGTCACGGCAATGGAACCGGAGCCTAAGAGAACGCACGATTTTTGGTTTTCATGACGTGATTAGAAAAATCCAGATAGAGATTTAAATAGAGGCGGAAAATTTTACAATATTTATGAAGGGAGAGAGGGGAATCACGCAATGCGAGCTCTGGGTTCATGTTTACCTCTATGGTATTCGGGGCGACCAACGTCTTTTTTTGGTGGGGCCCGAGAATGTTTTCGGTGGCCTGATCGGAAATCTCAGCCGAGAGCCGCGGCTGCATTAGTCACCTTTGTATCATGCTCTGCGACAGTGAAGTCGTAGTAGGAAGTGGTAAGGCGAAAGAGGACATGAAGTTATCGAAGTGCAGGGGGGAGATCACTCAGCCTTGGGGAACGCCACAGTGTATGCGGCGAGAGGGTGAAGTGGCGACCCAAACCGCAGCGTCCTGCTCTGCCTCATCAGTAGGACAGCCAACGCACTACGTTATGATTCATCATAGAAGCTTGGATTAACTCGAGAAGTTTATTATGATTGAGTGTGCCCATAGCCTTGGAACAATCCACGGCCAGCACAACGGTTCGCAAGGGATGTTTCACTTTGTTAAAGCCCTCTGCAACAACCTGTGTTAGATACAGTAAGCCCAAAGCCGTAGATCTGCCGGACTTGAAACCATGTTGATGGCTTGCAGTAGGCAGAACAGCAGATACCTAGTTGGTGAAGTAGGAGCGTCTCAGGCAGCTTAGCCGCATGTTAGAGCAGGGAAATGGGGTGGCAGCAGCTGCCTTCCTCTATTGGTTTGCCCAGTTTGAGCAGTACAATGATGTCGCCATAGACCAAATGGATGGGACACAGGCTCTTTGAAAACAAATTAAACACTTTCTGCAATAAATCATGACTCCTGGGTCTCAAGTTACGAGAATGGAGAACAGCGATGCCGTCAGGGCCGACGACGGTAGAATTCCCGTCCAGAAGCAGCGCCCTCTGCACATCTTCGATGGTGAACGGATTAGGTACCTATAGGATCTGTCTACGGGGTGACACCGGCAGTTTCGACGATACAGTGTCCGCATTGGGGTGGTAAAAAGACGGCGGAATTGTTGTGAGATCGCCCTATCTGAAGACTTCCAACGGCACACAAATATTATCAGCTGATGCGGGTCCATCCGGGTGCGTTTGCCAGAGAGGAACTTGAGAAATTAGAAAGGGGAGGCCTGATAGCGGTGGTCGCTGCGCTCGACGGTCTCCACTCCTGCCCTCCTGGTGGCCTCGTAGGTGATCCTGTTGATCTCCTGACTAAAGGGATCAGTCAATGGGTCTGCAGGGTTGGTGGCCCTGACCTCGTCCAGACGACGTGCCAGAGCACGGGCACTGCTGCGGAGATTGGGGGACGAGGTTCTTCGCTCAATCTGCTGGTGTGAGATGATTACCCGCTTGTAGAATTTCTGGTACTCTCCGGAAGACGGAGACGGAAGACGCAGATTTTAAGTACTCCCTTTACCAACGCATTTGCTGGTACTTACGAAGTGTTTTGTTATCTCTGGTAAAGGGACGTTTTGCTAGTAGTGACAAAGAATTGATCTCTGGGATACAATTAGTATTATTGTATTCAAGCTGAACTGCACCTTCTCGTGGGTTGTACCGTTAGTGTACCGACTTGACATCTCGCTTCTTTATTCACTTCAGAGATATTCATTTTCTTTTTCCATCACAATCTGAAGTGTAGGTAGAACCAACGCAGTCAGCGCCCGGTCTTACCGGACCGTGGTTTCCTTTTATTTGTTTATTTTGAGTTTCTGACCTACTGATAGAAGAGAGGTCAGCCGTCCAAGTGGAGGGGCGGACCCTTTGCGGTTCCCCTTCTGCTTTTCTCTCTCTGGGTGACGGACCGGACCTCTCTTATGGACTCGGACATGAACCACGACACCTCCGAGCCGCCAGAGCTGGCCCCGTCGCGGCAGTCCGCCGCGAGTGTGGGTGCGGGCACTGCGCCGAGCTCCTACCACGGAAGAACTGAATATGAGATGTTGCCGTACCAGCCCCCCGGACGCACTGGCGGAAGGGTGAGCGGTAGACGCCGACGCCGGTCGCAGCGGCGAGAACGTCGACGGTTTGGACAGGAACACGGGCCCTGTTTCCCGTTCGGACAGGGAGCGCAGAGAAACTTCACGTTTCTTTGATATCTCCACGAAGAAGGGAGACGACATCAGTGGTATAGATATCATAGCTTACAGCGACCTGCAGAGGACGCTGGGAGGCAAGCCTGCTAAGGTCACGGAGACGAGGGCCGGCATACTCCTGGTCGAAGTCTAGAGCGAGCACCTGTCAAGAGCGATGACGAGTGTGAGGACGCTAGGGGGAGTTGAGGTCTCCGCCGCCCCTAGTGACCTGCCTCAACCAATTTTGAAGGCACGATTTGGTTCCTAAGTAAGCCAAAGTACACCGACTTGAATCTCCTCCGGGCCCTCGCGGAGTCCGGAGCGTTTGTAGGATGAAGAGAAATCAAAATGGTAGAGACAATGATACACCCATTTATATCCTCACTTTTGACGCTCATATCCTCCCACCAGCAGTAGAAATTGGCTGGGTGAAGTGCCCAGTGCGGCTCTATATTCCCCGCACCCGCCGCTACTTCAAGTGCCAACAATTCGGACACGGAGCAAAAACGTGTCGTAAAACAACCCCAATATGCCAAAATTGTTCAAGACCATACACCAACTACCCTGTACCGCACCAACCAGGTGTACCAACTACAGTAAATCACACCCAGCTAACTCATCAACTTGCAGTATATACAAATATGAACAAGAGATCCTGGCTACCCAAGCCAAGGAGCAAGCCAATAGCTGACTGGGCATCACAGACTGAACCACCTAACCTGGACGAATCTGGCGCTGCTGCTGCTGCTGCGCGGGGGGCTGTTGGGGCCCGTGCTACCGCTCCTGAGACTGAGGTTTCTCCCTGTTGCGCGTGGTCTGCGCGTTATCAGGCCACCCCGTTGTCCGGCCACCAAACGCTTCTTTGATTGTATGAGCTGGCTTTGGATTTGGGGCTGTGGGTAGCCCCTGAATTGGAGGAAATGCCACTCTAAAGGCGGATGAGACCTGTTTTGGTCCAACGGCATCCCCAGCCTGTTCCATAGCTGGGTGCTCATTCTTCCGCAGTCTGCTCCTCCCTCTCTTCCATCAGGTAGTACCACCTGATGCTCTTTTCCTTTCTCTTCTTCCTCTTTTCTGCCAAAGCATGTACTGGTGATGGCAGGGTCTAGGTCGCGTAGATAGCTGGCCGCTTTTGTAGCTATCGTTACTGTCGGTTTGTTATTTGCTTTATTATGCTTGATATCATCTTCTTCTGTTTATGGGATTCTTTCTTTCTTCTCCTTTGTATAGGTATGTCTGTATTTATCTGTATATTTATGTTCTTTTGTTTTTTCTTTCTTTTACTTTGTGGGGATGTTGAAAGCAACCCGGGACCGGGTCGGGCTCGGGGGTGTCGTCTCCTCTATTGTAATATTAGAGGACTGAATGCGAACCTCGCGGAGCTCGACTTTGTGTCCCGTGGTGTGGATGTCGTGTGCTGCTCCGAGACATTGGTGGCTGGCAGAAGGCACGACGCTGAGCTAGCCTTGGCGCGTTTTCAGTCCCCTTTTTGCAGGCTGTGTGGGTCGGGGCCTGGATTCCGTGGAATGGCCGCCTATGTCCGGAGCGGATTGTGTGCTTACCGGCAGTCAGTGCACGAATGCGCCTGTCATGAGATCATTGTTGTAAGGGTGTGTGGCTGACTGAATAATTATAATTTATTCTCCATATATCGGAGCCCTGCAACTCATTTTCTTTATAACTGTTTATTGACGGCGATGGCCCCGATCCAGAGCACGGATCCCAAGTCAGCGTTTGTTTATGTGGGTGATGTTAATGCACACCACAGGGACTGGTTGGGATCTGCGTCACCGACTGATTGTCATGGTGTGGCTGCACTGGACGTTTGCACCTTGTTTAGTTGCTAGTTCACGGGTTAACGCATCTTGCTGGTAACTGTGTCGACCTCGTTATGACTGATGTCCCGGACTTGATGACGGTGTCAGTTGGCTCCCCTATTGGCTCTTCAGACCACTCACATCTTGTTGTGCCCTTGGACCTTAATAATTACTCGGGCAGTAAGAACGTTACCTTGGCGCCAGATTACAGTGAGAATCCTGTCTCTGAGCTTAACAACTTGACTGTGTCCATTTTGGAGAGGCTTTTCCCTAAGAGGACTATTCTTGTGAGGTCTCGGGATAAGCCGTGGTTTGACGACGAGTGTCGGTTAGCTTTCGAAGCTAAACAAGCGGCTTATCGGTCATGGCGGGGTTCGCGTGACCGCATGTTGTGGCAGACCTATGTTGATCGTAGGGCCGAGCCTAAGCGTGTTTATGAGGAGACACAGCGTCGTTTGAGGCAGCGTTTCAGGGAGTCTGCTGAGTATTGACCATCCACATCGTTGGTGGAGTGAGATATAAGGTTCAGTGTTCGGTGCTGAACCTTCGTTGCCGCCCCTTGTTGGTCTAGGTGGGGCATCATTACTGATCCCTTGGCAGGGGCGGAGCTTTTGTCGGCTAACTTCGACGGGAAGCAGAGCAGAGATGTTATCGCATTGCCTCATGGATGCCATCCTGAACCTCGCTTGACCTCTTTGGCGTTCAGATCTAGTACAATCAAGGTGCTGCTTGAGGGCCTTGAATCCGTATGGAGGTGTGGACCCGGTGGGCATGATCTTCCGGCGCCTGATGCGGTTAGGAAATTTTCCTCGTTGTTGGCGTACTGGCAATATTACTCCTATTCCCAAGGGTCCGGTGTCGCCCTATGTTGCCAACTATCGACCCATCACACTGACGCCCATTTGTCGAAGGTGTTCGAGAATTTGATCTCTTGTAAGCTTGGTCGTTTCACAGAGGTTACGGGGTTGCTGCCTGCTGGTCAGTTTGCGTACAGAGTTGGCTTGAGTTGTTGTGACGCTCTGTTGTCGGTGTCACACCATTTACAGTCTGCGCTGGATTGTAGGTCGGATGCACGCCTTGTCCAGTTGGACTTGAGTGCGGCGATTGACAGGGTTAACCACAGGGGTCTATTATACAAGCTGGAGTCCTTTGGTGTGGGTTGTAGGGTTCTGTCAATCATTCGTGATTTTGTTTCTGAGCGAACGCAGAGTGTGTCTGTTGACGGAGTTTTGAGCGCCTCAGTCGCAATAGTGTCTGGCGTCCCTCAGGGCAGTGTGCTTTGCCTGCTGTTGTTCGTTCTGTATACTAGTGACATGCTCTCTTCGCTTGAAAACACGATGATCAACTATGCCGTCGATTCCACATTGATGGCAGTGATACCTGCTCCTCGCCTGCGTGATGCTGTCGCTCAGTCTCTGAATAGGGATTTGTCGCGCATTAGCGTATGGTGCTCGACCTGGAGTATGAAGCTGAATGCCAGTAAGACCAAGTCAATGATTATCTGTCGGTCTCGGACACTTGTACCGCTGCATCTCCAACTGGAGATTGATGACACTTTGCTTCAGGAATCTAGCTCCTTGGAGATTGTTGGTGTTGTCTTTGATGAGAAGCTTACTTATGAGCCGCATATCAGGAGGTTGTTGTCACGTTCTTCCACTGAGAATGTGCTCCTGCGTAAGGTGAATTCTGTGTTTGATGACAGTCAGATTGTCCTCAGATGTTTTTTTTTGCGTTTTTGCTGCCTGTCTTGGAGTTTCGCTCACCTTTCTGGGCTTCAGCTGCTGACACTCACTTACGTCTGTTGGACCGACTTGTTAGTTTAGCCTGCAGGCTGTGCGCTGATAATGATCTGGCGAACCTGTCCCACTGGAGAATAGCCGAGCTATGTATGTTTTATAAGGTGTACAACAATGAGAGACATTGGTTGTATTCTCTCCCTGCCCTCAAGGTTTTTGGGAGAGAGACTCGTGCTGCGTGCGGAGCGCACTCTTTCACTTTGGAGGCTGTCGGCTGTCGAACTTATCAGTTCTGTCGGTGCTTCGTGCCCAGGTCGGCTAAGGTTTGGAATTTGTTGCGGGCATCGGCTTTTGGTCGTATAGGCCTGCAGGCGGTAAAGTCAGTTGTTAATGGTTTTTTGCTGGATTTCCTTTAGCAGCGATTTGGGCTTCCCGGTGTTGCAAGATACTTCATTTGGGTTGTATTACCTGTCCGTGGGAGCTCAAGCGTGAAGTTATAATAATAATAACAACCCGGAGGCGCGATAGCTACATCAGCGCCCCCTGCGACGAGTGCTGCCGGCCCTCCCTCTCTGCCCGTGACCACGTACCCTACTGCAAGGAGGTTCTAATAGAGAGGAGCGCACCCTCTCTATTTACCCTACGGGAGCGTTGCGAGTAAACATTCCCCTACAACTGGCTGAGTAGCGTGTCCAATCAGAGAGCGGCTATGCAGCT
>LQNS02278143.1:11278415-11296785 GCA_001587735.2 Parhyale hawaiensis | reverse complement strand
ACATTCCTCCGGCCCCAGTCATCGATTATTTGTTTGTTATCAGTTGTATTTTAATTATTTTTCCTGCATCCCAGAAGCTAAGAAGAGGTTGGTAATTCTTATGCTCCTGAAGGAATAAGGATGTGTTCATTTTGTCAGGATCTAGTTATTTTAGCATGGTTTCAGATTATTAATACATATTTTATTTTACAATAAATAGATAGTGAAACAATATTGTTTAATAAAGTGTGTTACACCCCATTTTTTCAACCCTATTCCCCATTCTTTTATTGTGGAGGTCGAGGCGGCTGTAAGGGGAGACGTGGAGGCCGGAGGGTCCTCATTTGAGGTTCCCTTAGATGTAGTTATGCAATTATAAGGTAGTAAAATCTTGTGTTGGAAAGGTAGTAAAAAGTAGTAAAGGTAGTAAAATATGGTTTTCACATTTTTGTAGACACCTTGTCTATACAAAAGAAGAGATGAACTCAACAACTCAAAAGAAGATCTGGGTGACAATGAGACTTGGCAAGTCTGGGGTCCCAGACAAAAAACTTTTTTAAAAAAGGTAATTCGCAGTTCAGAGGACTAAGAATTTGTGCTTTCAATGTTCGACGGGGACTTTTTGCCAAGGAGGGAGAAATTTAACTTTTTGTGCTGTCACATAACATAGACATTTTATTTCTAACAGAAACCGACACGCAGTATTTCTCTTTGACAATGTTCGCTTCATTCCATGTCTTCGGCCAGACCGTGGAGAAATCGTCAGATAAATCACGAATAGTAGTCCTCATCAATCCATCAATCGCCCAACAATGCCGCATAAAAGAAGACTTTATGACAGCACAGTTCCCGTCGATATGGGTTGAAGTCACAATTCCTCAAAGACACAAAATGATTGTCGGTGGTTTTTACCGCCAATGGCGACACACCGGAGAGGAACTATCTCTTCCAAGCAAAAAAAAAAAACGCCTTCGTATTTTCCTCGACCAGGTTGATGAAGTGGGAGTGAAATACACGAACACCTTTGTTATGTGAGACATGAACATTGGCAAAGCAAAGTGGAACGACGAAGACTATCGACTCAAATCGCTCGTGCAGCCGCTGAAGATGACGCTCAATAAGAATAATCTAATATAGCCTGACGACTTTGGCCCAACCTTTATTGCAAACGGGCCTCAAAGAACACAGGTTGCCTCCGTCTCCGAGGAAATCGAACCTCTCTGTGAAAGCGGAATCCTTCCAAGCGGACTGTCAGATCACTACCCAATTTATACAACTCTCAAATCTGGACGCAAAGAAAAACTCATTAGAGTGTGACCAAACGATGCTACCGTAGCTTCTCAACTGACGACTTTGTCGATGACCTGAGAGCGTAAAATTGGGATGATTTTTTTGAGATGCAAACCAATTGGCAGAGGTCTTCACAAAACGGATACAAAACCTCTTAGACAAACACGCGCCAGTGAAAACATTCAGAATTCCCATGGGATACCGTTCCGATCTGAGCGACGAAACAAAGAAGAAAATGAAAGAAAGAGACGAGATCCGAATGAAAATGAGAGAGTACGATGATGAAGTGGAAAGAGCTGCACTACATAAACAGTTTCGAATGGCCAGAAACAAATGTAACAATATGAAGAAAAGAGATGCAAATAAAAGCTTCACCGACAAGATTGGATCTTTAAAGCCAAGTGTAAACCGACCCTGGAAGGCAGTGAATAAAGTCCTGAAACCAAGAAAAAACGCAAAAAATAACACTTACAAAAAACGACATCGAAACATCCAATGAAGAGAAAGAGACTCTGAGTGAGATATTTAGTGATTCCTTTGTCCAAAAAATTGTAAAATTACAAAATTCTATAGATCGATGCGACAACATGTCTCCCTTGACTTATCTCAAGGCTCACAAGTCAACTTTTTCGTCTGAGGAAATCTCCGTTGACACCAGGAAGGCAATTAGCGGTCTACGAACAAATTGCGCCACAGAAATGGATGGAATTGGTGCGTCTCTGATAAAAGAATCGTCCGAGACATTGATGAAACAAGTCTGTCATGTCGTGAATGCCTCCCTCAGAAGTGGAATCTACCCAGAATGTTGGAAGGAAGAAGTCGTGTATACCATACACAAGAAGAACGAAAAAACTAACAAAGAGAACTACCGTCCTGTACCAGTCCTGCTTTTCTTATCAAAAGTGCTTGAGAAGATTGCACACGAGCAAGTTCAGGTCTGTTTTGAGACACTCCCTGCTGCCAACCGAACAACACGGATTCAGATGCGCCAGATCGACGACAACCGCACTGATAAACGCCCACAGCTCTTGGACGAGAAACCGTGGAAGTGGCCTCGTCACCGCGACCAACTTCTTAGATCTGTCCGCAGCTTTCGATCTGTTGCGCCCAAACATTTTGTTGAAAAAACTTTAAATGTACGGCTTTGATGACGTCAGCATAAATTGGATGAGGACTTTCCTCGTAAATCGGAGGCCATCATTCAAGATTAGCAGCTCCTTAACACCAAATATGCTGATCAACTATGGCAGCTCCCAGGGATCTTTGCTAAGTCCGCTTCTGTATCTCATCTAAGTGGCCGACTTCCACCTCTGGCTTGACGAATCCCAATTTGTGATGTATGCTGATGATACATGTATCTTCACAAAACACAAGGAGACTGGGAATGCGATAGACCTATTGGAAACGGAGACCAGCAGAGCCCTTTCATTCTTTGCCGCCAATGGACTAGTGGCAAACCCCACAAAAACTGCATTCATGACCTTTGGCAAGCATGGTGTGAATCCAGAAAACACCTCCGTTAAAGTTGGAAAAGCGAGCATTAACGCAGTTACGAGTGAACGCTTCCTTGGGCTGCAAATATCGGCCGATCTCGGATGGAAGTGTCACATCAGAGACCATCTTATCCCGGTATTGAATAACCGAATAGGGATTCTGAAGCGCCTTCTCCACTTCATTCCGAGAAAGAGTCTTCCGCCCTTGATCCATGGACTCTTTCTCTCGAAACTCCGATGTGGACTTAAGCTCGTTGCAATAATTCGAACCTCAGTATCTGATCCCCGCTGCGGACTGATGAAAGAACTTCAAATTTTGACGAATTATGTGATGAGGTTGATGCTGGGATACAAGCGAAGAGATCAGATCCCCATCGGGACGCTCCTCCTGAAGTCGGGCATGCACTCCCTGAATCAGATGGTCGTTGAGTCAACACTGGTAGAAACTTGGAAAATAAAGAAATTTGGCATTGACCCTTGTTCAAGTTTTCTCACCCCAAGACCAACACGATCCCAGACAACTGAAAATGTCCATCTGGACAACTGTTGGAGGAGCTCTTCGTTCATCAACCCGTTGGCAACGCTCTGGAACATGTACCCGGAGATCCGAAGGCTGGAGAAAATCGGAAAAGCCAATGCACGTGCGAGGGAGTTTACGCAGGAACTACCAACCTGAAATTTTTTATTCTACATGTCTTTCTCAATTTGTCCATTGAACAAATCTGTCTTTTTGTTTTGAAATATGTATTTCTTTTTAGAGGAAAACACTGAAATGTTCATACGAATTTGGGATGCACGTAAAAGTGTTGCGACACTTGAAACTATCGCCAATAAACAATACACTGCTGAATATTTTCCCCTACCCAGGATCGCGTCCCTGGAACGGGACGCGCTATCTTCGCCGAAATAGGGTCTCTGTGCCCCAGGGTGCCACTTAACTGAACCTTACAGGCCATGGCCGTGCAAATTAAGTTACGAAACAGGGCCACCACTATCTGCAATCTGTATCTTTCCCCGAACCAAGAAATCCACGTCGGGGATATCACTGGACTAGTGGCTCAGCTGCTGTGCCCATTCCATGTTGTTGGGCGACTTCAGTGCCAAACACCCAACGTGGGGTATTAATGCTAATAACACGCGAGGCTTGGTTGTCGAGCGCTTGCTCAGAACTACCGATTTATGCCTCCTAAATACAGGAGCACAGGCCCATTTTCACATTCATACAGGAACTACCTCCGCGATAGACCTTACCCTCTGCACGCCTGACCTTCCTGACGCCCAGTGGACTGTGGCTGGGGACACCCACGGGAGCGACCACTACTGTGTGTGCACTAGTTTCCCGGACCTCCAAAATCATGATGCAGCATCACGTTATATCCTCCGGCGAGCCGATTGGGCTACCTTCGAGGCATTGAGCGAGATGGGAGAATTAGATGAACGCCTGCCCGTCGACCAGATAGTGGATCAACTCGCGGGAGCCCTGACGGGGGCTGCGAGAGTGGCCATCCCTATATCCAGAGGTGGAACTGCCCCTCATCGAGTTCCATGGTGGAATGACGAGTGCACGCGAGTGTGTGTGGGGAGAAAGAGACTACTCCGACGTTATCAACTAAATAGATGCTGAGCCAATAAAATAGCATATTGTCGCACAAGCGCGCAGGCACAGTTTATCCTGTGGAAGGAGTATACTGTACTACTACTCTAAACGTAAATACGCCAATGAGCAAGGTCTGGCAACGCGTTAAAAAGATGATCGGTAAACCACGCCACGGCTCTCCTTGTATTAAGGAGAATGGCGTGGTGATTGTGGAAGCTGACCAGGTCGCCGACCGCTTTGCTCGACAGTTTAGCTAGGTCAGCTCTCAGCAGTGGTGCGACTTACCCGCGAGCCTTTCAGACGAGAAGGAGAAGATCAGAACAAGACCCCTTTGACTTTGCTACCTCTCCCGAAGACGACGAGAAGCTATACAATGATCTAATCACTAATCACTGCATTGGAAGTCTATAACGCCTTCACACAATGCAAAAATATAAGTCCCGGCCCTGATGGTATACACTACAAGATGCTGAAACGCATGCACCATTGAGCTGTTCGAGCACTACCGACAATATAGGTACAATAAAATTTGGACAACGCACGACTATTCGGGACAGTGGCGCCTTGCCACTGTACTAGCTTTCATAAAACCAGATAAATCCCCGCGGAACCTAGTAGCTACCGTCCCATTGCTTCGACCTACTGCCCCGGAAAAATCATGGATTAATCGTGAACACCCGTCTGATGAAATATATAGAAGCCAACAAGCTCCTCTGTGACGTGCAACACGGTTTTCGACAGTCCCGTAGCACTACCGATGCCATCGTAAGTATAAAAAATTACATCACAGAGCATAAGATACCTAAACAGCACACTATCTGTGTCTTCTTCGAACTTAAAAAGGCATAGGACACAGCCTGGCGTCGGAATACTAATGCAACTGCACAAAATAGGCATAAGAGGTAACATTGCCTTTTACTTGCTGCAATTCTTGAGTGAGGGGCGTTTCAGGGTCAGAGTGGGACAGGCCTTCTCCCCTGAAATGACGCAGGATGAAAGGGTCCCGCAAGGGAGTGTCATTAGCTGTACCCTTTTTCTACTAGCAATAAACGACATCGTAGCAAACCTTCCCCAATTCGTGCACGAGTCCCTACTAGACATAGATGACCTGATGCTGTGCTCCTCCTCGAGACATCTTGCAGTTCTACATCGACCACTGGAGCGAGCCATTGGCCGCGTTTGTGACTGGGCGACCGACCGTGGCTTCGCCTTTTCCTCGGATGATTATAGATAGAAGACTGTCATGGAAGCCTCACATCGAGATGCTAAGAACGTAATGCATGCGCAGGCTCCACCTGGTAGTCAAGCACCTGACGACGCTGTCGTGGGGCGCCGACCGGCAAACCCTTTTATACCTCTAACAAACTCTTGTTTGCTCCAGACTAGACTATGGCTGTGTCGTATAGCAGTCCGCGAGGACTAAGGTGCTAAATCGACTGGACACTGTGCACAATGCAGCACTAAGGCTATGCACCGGAGCCTTCCGTACATCACCCATACCGAGTCTCCTCGCCGAGAGCCTCAAGCCCAGCCTGCAGCAGCGCAGTGCGTAGCTTACCTATCAGTACCTAGCCCGCTTAGAACAATTGTCCTGGTACCCATCATGGAACAGTGTTTGCCGAGACCGGTTAGAGGGAGCAGACTTTCAGTGCACACTTCCCTCCTCCAATGACTATGAAGCCCTCTCTTTCATAGCGGAAATTGAGCCCTTTAAAGTGGCCCCAGTCCTGTTCAGAGACATGTCAACCTGGCGCATACCAGTTTCAACTTTTTACCCCGGCGCGCAGTACCCAAAAAAGAAAGACTCCTATCCCCTCTTACTAAAAACTCTCTTCACGGATCTCGTGAGAGACCAACACGGTGACTCTATCCACATCTATACCGATGGCGCTAAAACGAGAAACTGAGTTGGATGCGCAGCCGCTGCGACTGGTTAAACTAGAGCATGCCGGCTATTACCGGAGACCTCGATATTCACCGCTGAGCTGTTCGGCGTGGGCCGGGCGCTGCACCTCATTTGGGACAGCGACGAGAACAACTTTACCATATTCTCCAACTCAGCGTAGTACAGGCCATTCGAGCCTACGACAGCATCCACCCCGTCATCAACCGAATAGTAAGTACCCACGATATAAAAATTGCAAGACAATGGAAAGTCCGTGTGTATCTGTTAGGTGCCTGGTCATGTTGACATCGCGGGCAGTGAACTCGCTGATGAGGAATCGAGGTAGGTGGCCCTGTCGGATTTGCCCGCGGCAAACTGTTCAGTCCCCTGCCGATACTATTACTCACTAATCAAACGAAACCTACGCGGGCTATGGCAATTCCAGTGGTTGGCGCAGAGAAATAATAAATTACAAACAATCAAAGAAACCATCCGACAGTGGCACTCGTCAAATAGCGGCGACCGCCGCATGGACGTTGTACTGTGCCGCCTGCGTATTGGGCACACGAGACTGTCTGCTGATGAGGCGTCCGCAACCGTAGTGCGACGACTGCGTCGTACGTCTCACTATCTGACATTTAATGGGCAAGTGTCCCACCTTCTCCGACGAGCGGAAGGACTGCTATTCGGACCTGCATGGTCGGGATGCTGATTTCATCCTCCAAGGAATGCTTTCTGAGGGACCTCGTGGCCAATTTAATAGAAATGCCCTGAAGACTTTTCTTGCCAGATGTGGCCTCTATCACAAATTGTGATGAATCCTTTACGATAATTACTATCGACAGCTATGGCTCTATCCGTGTCTTTGTGAATTATATATACTATAGGTAACTATGTCAAACTAATAATGATAATAAAGTTCTCTTTGCAACTATTTTATAATACAGAATGAGATAAATTCCGCGCCCTAGCAGTGCACGAGCCTGTGGCTAAACGCAGGAATAGTTCGACGTGAAATAGGCAGTGTGCCACTGAAGCGTTAGTAAAATCTCTACTACTACTAGGCTACTCTCCGGAAGATGGGTTCGCTGGAGGAGGCGGAGGACAGTGGGAGCAGGCGTTCAAACGCCGACTTCTCTCTGATCTCGTCCAAGTCCGCATTGCGGAAACTTGTAAAAAGAATAGCGGGCTTCCTAGGTTGACGGGGAGAGACAGTTAAGCGACTTGAGCGAGGTGATAATAGGGAGGTGGTTGGAAGGTAAGGAAATAGAGGTGTGCCACTCAAAGTCGAGTGCCCTTTTTGCACCCACAAGGTATAAGTCAGGTGTGGAATGGGGAAGAGAGGCCGTGAGTAGAGAGGCAAGTGGGCGACTCGTCATTGTGGATAACTAGTTTGCTAAAGCAAAACAAGCAAATGGCCTTATAAAGCGCTTCACCTCTACCAGTGGAGTGCTGATTCTCTGGCTAGGACCAATTGGGATGGTGGGCGATAAAATCCTCACAGACGAGCACGTTAGAGGTCTGGAGGGAGTTCGAAAGAAGAGAATAGTCTGGCGATTCATCGGCGGAGCAGGAGGACAGAGGGAAGTAAATGATATATGTATATAGAAAACTTTCGGTGGAGGCAACCTATATTCCCTGGATCTCCTATACGTACATCATCATCCGGCAGCATGTTACTGGTGTCCAGAAAGGTGTAGGGCAGGGAGTGGTGAACGATGGTGATTAGGTCCCCACCCCTACCCAAGCCAGGCCTGTCCCGTCTGACATCGGAGAAATGGGCGAAATTACGGAAGTTAGAACCAGCAGATAGCTTCGTATCCTGCAAAACAGGCGACTGAAATCCGCTCGTGTGTAAAAAAAGTCTCCTGCTCAGCGTGTCAGTGTCGCATGCCTTTGTAGTTTAGCTGGAGAACCCTCCCCACAAAGGTAGGGGCGTCGGGGGCGGAAGGGAAGACGAGGCTGAAGGGGAAGCTACTGGCGAGGGGAGAAGGTGACGGCAACACGGGATGAGTTGTTGGGTGGGGGTGACTGGGGCCGGAAGAAAAGCTGGACCGCGGCATATTTCATAAGCATGTTTCATAGCTAACTGTATTAGTAACTTGTCATCACAAACCGTTGCCCAATAGTTCTCACGTGAGAAACCTTGTAATTAATTGCCCCTGATCGTCTAATTATTATTATTTTTTCAACTCAAGTTGGAACTTTCTCGAAGCATTCCTTTTGGTTATCACTACAAAATCAAACGAACCGATAACTCAAAAATATCCGCCAACCAAAGTTATGAGGCGAATTATATGGCCATCTCTAAGCTCATGCAAGCGGGCGAAAGGGTCGTAGACATCGTGATAGACCTTCAGGTGTCCCTGTCGGCCGTCATGAAAGTCAAGAGGTTGACCAAAGCTGGTCAGAGTCTTGATACTAAGTCATGAAGTGGAAGGCCGAGGTCTGAGGACGATGACCAACATCAAGAAGAACCGAAACTGTATCAACAAGAACACAAAGACCACGATCTCGAAAGTGTTAAGGACTCTCGATCGGGATCTGCCGCCAGAAGGGACAGAGCATTGTCAAAAAGGACTTGTCGTCAAAGAGCTCTAAGATTAGAGACGTGCCGCGTGTTGGTAAGAGTAGGTACTGAGAGGAGGTTGGAGCGTACGAATGCCTCCTCGCCCGAACCCTCCTGGACTGCGCCATCTGGTTGCAAATGGTGAGGGAGGTCAACACCGAGAGGCACAGAAACATGGATAGGCATAAGAAGGCCATCAAGAAGAGCTGGAAGCACATAGATGATGGCTTCATCAAGCGCATCACCGGCCGCTTCCGTGACCGCCTCGAGAGTGTTCTGGAGAGTCAGGGGGCCTATTTGTCTTAGTTTTGTAAAATGTATTATTAGGTTAACATTCTGTGAAAATTTCAGTTTATTGTGTAATAAAATGTACCAGTGATTCATTCAATTTTTTGTCAAAAGTTTGTGAAAAAAAAAGTGAGAGAACTTATGGCCAACAGTTTAGCTAGAGTGCTATCTGCAAAGTGATCTTCTGTTCTTGGATAGTAGATACCGCTGGACTATACTTAGTACTTATATTAACTAGGTCTCTCATTTTTCTTCGTTCTCCATGGTACCTAGCGAGGAAAGTCTGACGATTGGTTGACCTTATATGCTCACCAAGGTAGTGTCTTTACTTGTGTTTCATAGGAATAACGGTAACTCTGGGCAGGCATAGTTTTTACAGCAGAATGTTTTTTTTTCCAACTTACGGAAGGCCTAGATGTGATCTTTAATGCTGAATGCCGACTTTTGTTTACAAAATTGTGCTGTGTTTCTGTAATTCAGAGTAGGTACCTACATATTTGCTTCGTGTGCTAGTTTCTTCAGTTTTTGTAAAGAAACGCTAAGTTTTACATTACTAAATGCAATTTTTTTTACAGAGAGAACAGCTGACATTTAACATATCAACAGAAGGCCTGCCTCCAGACATTGCCGCCCTCCTCACTCATATCAAGCAGGTATTGTTTTGTCATCTTCTGCCTTGTTTGTTTCTCGATTATTTTATCAATGATATTGTTAGCTTATTTATCCTAAAGGTCCTGTCACACTATGACGATTTAGCCGGCGTATGCCTGACGTGAAAATTGTGGTGACATACGTTGAATTCTCGACGTATTTTCCATTCTTGGCCGTGTAACAAGCGCGATCATAACGAGGTGAACGTATACAAGACGTATTAGTAACGTACACAGAGCGATTATATAAATTAAAGACAACTCATGTGTAACGTATTTGGGCGTGTTGCCGGCGTTAACGATGTAGGGCAAACATATGTCTAACGCGTCTAGTGTATGAGTAACACAGCGCTGCGATTGGCCGACGTACACGTGACATAGGTACCCTATAAAACCCACTAATTTACACGCGCAACGATTCAAACCAGTAGGTACCGTATCAGTCTTATTATCGTAGTGGGAGCGTCAGCATCAAATTTTTCTCAATCATGCCCCCGAAAGTTTTCGAGGAACGGCTCGGAACTCCAGGTTTTTGGCATTTTTCACAACTCAGTCAACCTCTTCGGTTTGCTTATTTCAGTTTGCTTATTTTATGGTCCGCAGAGTTGCCCCTCCAGGATCCGATCCATGATCCCTAGCTCAAGAAGGGAATTTTTGACGTCTGTCTTTCGTGTCGACATTGCATGCTTCCATGTTTATGCTCCTACTGATGATGCTCTGTTCTGTTCTTCCTCTCCTTTCCTGACTTTCTACGCCCATGTATAATTGATCTTATACAGCCTTACAGGACCACCTTCTTGCATGAGTTCTACGTTTCTCGTGTCCCTTCCTTTTCCTCTTTGAAGCTTCCATTGTTTTATCCAAGGAGGCTTACATGAATCTGTATAACTAGAACGCATCAGTGGCGTAAGACCATCACCCGTGGTACGGGGCAAATTCTACAAAGTCATTTTTTATCAACGAGGCTGGGGCACAGCCCCATTCCGTCCTCGAGATTAGCTCTTCAATAATCTGGAAAAAAATAGAAGACCCCGGTTTCTAGATGGTCTGCCACGGTGGAGGCAGATTCGTCGCCGTAGAGAAAATTCAATGCCGTCATTGTTTACGGCCACCAAGTCTGGTATTTTGGCATGGGTCACATCTAGGTCAACCGACTGAACTCCCTACAAAAATTATGAACATTGCTCAACTCCTTCGACCACTTCTAGGGTGGACAGACATAGAAATATATATATTTAAATCTTCAACAAAAACATTATCATATCTTTCACTTCGTTCGTGGGTGATATGAAGCTTTCTTTGTTTTTTCCAAGGAGGCTTAAACGAAGCTCCATAATCATTCCATATCAGTAGCCACTCATGCATACTGCATAGGCGCTGTGGAATTGGAGCCCTCCCCTCAGTTTGTACTCCACACTATTGGTAGCTAACATTCATATAATGAGTTGGTTTCTTTTATTGTATGATTACACTGTCGGAACACTCTCTATTAGTAGCCATTTTCTACTGCCTGAACCAAGCAAAGATAAAAGCTTGTAAGGAGCCCTCCAGTTTTAGCCATGAGCTGGCCCTGTGTCAAATTCATTACTCAGAAGCTAAGCTCTCTATAAGCATGGCTAGAGTTTGGTCAGACTTGCGCCAGAAACAGGCAAACGGGCCAGTGCAGTACAGGAGGAAAAAGTGTCAGTCATGGGTTGTGACGAGTGGTACATCTGTACCACTCGTCACAACCCATGACTGACACTTTTTCCTCCGACTGTAGCCTACTTGCCCGTTTTCCTCCGTTTCCCTTACCGACCGACGCTTATATAAGAGCCCCGTAGCGCACCATGGTCATTCGCCCTTTAGGTCCCACCCTGTTAACCCATGTCAAATCTTGGGTCATCTAAAATAAAATTCTGTTAGGCATCCTTTGTAATTTTTAGTTGAAATTATTGATGATGGGGAAAAAATTCCCGAAACGTTAAATTTTAGTGTTTGCTGTCGACTTTCTATTCATTGTTTGTAATTTGCCTGAGGATAGTGATTCTGATATTAATTTCAATATTTTAGAAATTTCTATGTGCTCTATGGAGACTTATCCTCATGTTTAGATTCCAGTATCTGGCTTGTAATCTCTGTGTGGGGTTTTAAAAATAAATTCGGTTATTAACTTGTGTTCTAGAGAAGTTTATGTGACACCAGGGAGACCTAGCCTCTGGTTTAGAGACCATTTCGGGCTTGTAGTCCTGTGAGAGTTTATGTTGTATCCAAATATTAATTTAAAAAAAATGTTAACATTTTTTATGTGCTCTATTGAAACTTAGCCTCTTGTTTTGATACAAGCTTTTGGCTTGAATCCGTGTGGGGGTTTTTAAATTTAAATTCTGACATTAAACTTGAAACTATAGAAAAGTTTATGTGAATCCATTCAAAACTAACCTCTGTTTTAGATAACAGTTTTTAGCTTGTACTGTCTCTAGGGGTTTTTCATTCTAAATTCGGATGTTAATTCCAAAAAATTTTAGAAAATTCTATGCGCCCTATTGAGAAATATTAATATTGAAAATGCCGATGTGGTTCAGGGAGACATAGCCATCTCGACTAGATACCAGTCTTTTGGTTTGTAGTTCCTGTGTGGAACTTTAAAGTTATAGTTACTCTTGATTGTAGCTAATAGCTACCTATTGATAGTTTCAAAAAAATTTAAGTACGATTAAGTTCAACAATAATGTTCAAAATTGGTAAAGGTTTTTGATGTAGTTCCTGGAGGGGACTAAAAATGTTTCGGTTTCTATGTTTTAGAGCGCAGATTTTGAGAGACTATAAGGATCCAACGAAAAGAGCGTACAGTTAGGTCTGGTACTGGAATTGTAAGAATATTAATGGTTCTTGGAAAACCGATACAGACTAAGAATTAGTGTTGGAGAGATAGAAGTTGAGGAAATAACAGTAGTTGAGTTTGTTGTTAGTACTCTGGTCGATTCAAATGCAGTAGTCTTCCGAGAAAGGAAACTACTTGAGAAACCTAGGAGGGACAGACGAGAGAGTCCGTGCTGACATGTTTTTTCTTTTCTTCAAGAAAAGAAGCTCATCTAAGAGGTCAAAGAGAGTAAAGTAAAGCCAATTGAGGGGACTATTTAAGGCTCGGAGTCATATTACGGATCTGGTCCAGTAGAGTAAACAGCATTGGGCAGTAGTTTTATATACCTTTACAGAAACACAATTTCACGATTGACGAGAATTATTTCAGGTTCTTGTCGATTCAACGGAATTAGCCAGGTCTCGCTCTACATGATACGCCGTTCTTTTGTTATTCAGAATGAAAAGTTTTTGGGAGTAAGAACAAAGTTAATAGAACCAGGAGACATGAGCTTCAGGAACCTAGTAGATTTCCCTTGTTGACAACAGGAGAGGTTGCGAATCAAAGTACTGAAGGGGGCTCGAAAGCGAGCGGTATTGGGACAACCGAAATACGAGGATCAGGAACCATGAAAAGCTACGATATTTATGGATACGGCCTGTAGGAAATGATAACGCAACGGGAACCACTTTGCCAATTTAGGACGGGGCGGAGGCCGATCGACTCAGGATTTCCCGGGAAGAAAATCATAGTGGTCCGGATAGTCGACTTAACGCAAAGAAGGATTTTGTAAACCAGCGGGGTTCACAAATCTGGAAGGGGTAAGGAACTTGAGATGGTCCAGTATACCCTTAATGGATCAGGGTACGATGACGACAGAAAGGTCTAATCGGAGATGAAAAATGTTTAAACAAGAAACCTGGCACATAATATTCTCTTGACTAGAAAGACACACAGTCTGTACAGAAACGGTTGAATAGGATTAATAGAGTTTGGACAGAAGTTGTAAACGAAGATTCTCAGAGGGAGCCGATGGGTTCGAAGTACATACGAGGTCGGTTTTTCTCTACTCCAAATGAACATAGAGGTTCGAACGAAGCAGAAAAACCAGAGAACACAGAGAGAAAGAGCAGTAAAAGAACTTGGTATGGGTACGATAATCCTTGAGAGGATCATGAAAGATAGGTACCTACTCTGGATAGTCCTGGGCAAAGATAACGGTCAGACAGCACACCAAAGTTGGCGTTTATACCGAGAACAGTAGATCAAGAATACACGACAAAGGACAGATTCACAAAGGAGACCCATACGGAGAGCCCAGGGCGCAACAGAATTTTTGACAGGTAACAATTTTCCGAGAGTTTTATGGAACGACTAAATCAACTTAGAGGATCGAGCAAGGTAAAGGTTTTCCCATACGCTCGAAGGAGGACAATTGTTACCAGTAAGCAGTAATCATGATAATAATGATCAAATATGGTTCTCGAATAATCTATTTTCTGCACCCTCCGCCTCAGGAGGGAACCATGAAACCCCTCCTTGCTCCGTGAGAGTACAGATTCGGCTCCATAATTGTGCTCTCACTCAGCCTTATATAAGTCGTGCTATCTGACAGAGGTACTCTGCCGGTGCGAGCCACTGCAAATAGAGGAAATTTTGCAATGATTCTTTTGCAGTGGTGAGTGAAAGCAGAGTACCTCTGGAGGCGGATCAACTCCCAGAACCCGAAATTTCATGTCTTCTTGGATAAGGCTTTCGTCGCCATACACCTGCAGCTAAGGCGGAGGGTACTGGGTAGCTATATGAACTGCACAGGTAGGGAGGTGGCTACACCAAGAAAAAAAACTGGGAAACCCTGATGGAGAACCTGAAAGTCCACTCAGCCGTTAGGCCGGGAGGAGAGCAAACAGTTAATTAGACAACTAATTAAAAATCTCAGTTTTTGTGCATGCAATAACTCATTAAAATGTGCAGTATAAAGGAAACATGCAAATGAGTGAAGGTAGAGTTCTGTACTTTCATTGAAGAGAGTGTGACGACTAACAACTGTCCTCCTGAGCAGAAACGATCCAGCGAAGCCGAGGGTGTGAGATTGCAGGTGCTATCTGACAGAGGTACTCTGCCTTCACTCACCACTGCAAAAGAGTCATCGCAGCATTCCCTCTATTTTGAAACTTTAGACTAAAAATTCTGAATTAATTTAAAAATAGGGATTTTTTTAAATGGGATTCCGGAGTTGGGCTAAAAACACCGACTCCAACTTTGACTCCTTGAGCCAGTGAGATTCTGACTCCGACTTCCCCTCAAATCCTCCGACTCCGCAACCCTGGATGTGGACCAGGGTTGAGGGTGCACTGTGACGTCATTGGTGCCGAACCAATGTACACCGAGCTCTGTCAGATATCAATCTTCGTGCTTGAAAATTTTCTCGTACTAAAGCTGTCAATTGACATTCGAAGCAACTTCTATCCAATACAAACGAATCTTGCTGGTAATTTTGCGGTATCTACAGAGCTGGGAATTACAAAGAAGCAGAAAATGACGCGATTTAGCTATGAACTGAAAAATTACAGTGACAATTGGCTAATGTACCGTATAATTCATAAAACACTATGTGTAGCAGATACTATCGTCTGGATTGAAATTTACTGCTTCTATTCTTGTCCTTGAAAACCTTATCCTACCTGAAATAATAACAAATCCTCAAAAATGGTACCAATGTTGGCATCAGGATATAGTTTTCAATTGGGTTTTGATCATATGATAACACCACCTCCCTGATGTTGACGTTTTAGCTACGCGTTGATGACACTCACCTCCTGGTATTACCCAACCCTTGCTTTACCCATCAGGTCCATCAAGGGTCGCCCACGTTTTGTCGGTGATAAGGACATGATTCATGTTGATCTTCATGTATTTCTCTCTGCCTATTCCATCCTGAAAATTTTATGTTATGGGGTCAGAGGGGGTTTTACAGAAGCAATGAAGCGAAGGATGTCATTTCTTGTAGTTATAGGCACTTCAGGAAGCCTAGCAGCT
Organism: Parhyale hawaiensis; assembly: GCA_001587735.2. Taxonomy (NCBI): domain Eukaryota; kingdom Metazoa; phylum Arthropoda; class Malacostraca; order Amphipoda; family Hyalidae; genus Parhyale; species Parhyale hawaiensis. The sequence continues at coordinate 11,281,153 of LQNS02278143.1, read as the reverse complement.
ATGAAAATTAGTTTAGGCTACTAGTTTGCTTGGGTCTTTTACGTCGCTGACAAACTACATTTCTCATGTCTATATCAGTTACAGTCCTTGAATGCCCAGCATCTGATCGTTTTTCCCGTGGTGAAGGGTCCTTCGAGAATCTTGTCATTGTGTCGATATGGCGTCCTATTTTTCAGGCAATAACATGAGGAGAGGTGCTTCTAGCAGTTTCTTTGATGATAATTTCTTTCTCCTCGTTAGCGTTAGTTAGAGCTGTTGCGCGTCAATTTTAGCAGAGTATACAAGAAGCTATTATTGTCGTTTACATAAAAAAATGCAAAAAGTTGTCAATCAGGAGACACCACAAAATGTAAACAAACTCCACAATGTTGCCATAAGATGTCACGATGTCCCTGCAAGTTTCATGAAATTTGATCACGTAAAAATGAGATATGGTCAATTTTGTGCTAAAGCTATTATTTCTGGTCTAAGTGTAGTGAACAAGTGTACAGTTAATAGAACCGAAATAAGGAGAGGCGGGCAAGCTAACCACCGGGAGGGAAGGTCTGGAGGAGCGGCGTCTGCACTCAGTAGGGAGCTAAGAATATCTCTGGATGCCACACCTTACTTCAGGTGCTATTTATGCCTTTTGCCAGACCAGGGCGTTGCAATGGAAAGTTGCATCCCTCATGTGATGCGTCTCACAAAAATGCAAAAAAAGAACTACTGGCCGCCTCATGTGAGCGGAAACACCTGCCGTTATAGGTATCCAAGTAAATTCATTACACGTAATTGGAAACCAAGTAGCTAAAGCTTAAACTTCTACATTTGTAACTCTTTCATTTGTTCTGTTCTTCCTCTTCTTACCCGAATCTCTGTTCCTGTGTGGGAACACCCAGTTGGATGGGTTTCACTTTTTTCTTGGCATACCGGTGATATACAAATTCCTGTGTCATAGTGGTAATGATGGATCGTCTTTGTTACAGCATGCTGTTACAGAAGCATGGCTGTATTGGGAACAGCATATGTGTCTCTGTTGTTACGTTTGTGTGCCTACAGGATGTTGCTTGCACTACCGGTAGTGAGTGTGTTTGTATCTAGATGAAATCATTTCAGCCATATATCACGTTTAACCTAAATCTATATAGGCCTATGTATTTTGTTTTTCTGCCACCTCCAGCATATGTACTTATGTCCATAAGTGTTTCCACATTTGTCTGTTTGGGTGATGGTACATGCTCTAGAGAGCTGTGTATGTCCGGGGGCGCTATCGTCGTTCACGTCCGCTTTGTGTGCGTGTTTGTGTACACAGATCGTGTGCGTGTGAACGACGTTCAAGTTGGCGCGCAGTGCTGCTCGCTGTATCGCTGATTAAGTTAGGTTACGTTAGGTAAGGTTAGTTAACGTTAGGTAAGGTTAGAAAGGTTAGGTTGGGTTAAGTTGGGTTAGGTTAGAAAATTAGGCAAGGAGGTTAGGTTAGGTTAGCTTAGGTAGTGTTTATTTTGGCGGTGGCACGCGCAGGAAAGCTTACGTGAACGCAAAGTGGTTGTGAGCGACGATAGTGCGTCTGGGACACTCCGGGCAGACTCTAGTGCAGTGGTTCTTGACCTTGGAGGTGCCCCCCCCCCGTGTGTGGGGGGGGGGACTTGAACGGATTCCAGAGGAGGCGCGAGCCTCCGCAGTAAAACCCCGATTTACATTTAAGTAGCTATCTTTGCCTTGGAGGTTATGTTTTTGTCGTGTTTTTTGTCTGTCAGCAAGATGTGTCAAAAGTTATGAGCAGATCTCAACAAAACTTACAGCGATTGTTAGCCATGTTAACAGTTACAGATGATTAACTTTTGGTGAAAATCCCTTATGTGTTTGTCTGCCAATCTTTTTCTTTGTACCATNAGGTTATGTTTTTGTCGTGTTTTTCGTCTGTCAGCAAGATGTGTCAAAAGTTATGAGCAGATCTCAACAAAACTTACAGCGATTGTTAGCCATGTTAACAGTTACAGATGATTAACTTTTGGTGAAAATCCCTTATGTGTTTGTCAGCCAATCTTTTTCTTTGTACCATAACTCAAGTTACGGACAGATTTTCATGAAATTTACAGTGTTGTCAAGTTTGTTACGAAGACTAAATGACCAAAGTTTTCTAATGATCTGTTCGTTTGTCGTTTGATTTTTGCTCGTTAGGACAATAACTCAGAAAGTTCCTATTGGATCTTTATGAAATTTACAGCAGTTGTTGCTAATGTTAAAAGACAGGTGATTAAATTTTGGTGCAAATTGGTTGGTCCATTTGTGTGTTTGACATGTGTTAGCAGCATAACTCAAAAAGCAATGAACGGGTTATATGGAAAATTGCAGAAACGGTTAATAGAGTGGCCACAAAAACAAAGTTTACCGCTATGCCGAAAAACAAAGTTATTGCATAATTCGCCGATAATTTGTTTTCACATTCCCGCCAAATGAGAGGAGAGTGGTATGACGTGTGTTGCTCCATCCCCGCGCCATACACAAATCCCACTACACAGTCTGTGATCCACCAGAGCTAGAGCCGTGTATACTTACATTGCGCTGGTCCGCGGGCCTCTACTTTCCTACCTTTTTGCTTATTTTGGCACCATACGAAAAACCATCACGGCTTCTCAATGGGTTGAAAGAAGCTGCTTGTAATTGAAGAAAAGACTCGGGCCCTCACCCTAATCGAGACGAGAGTGCCGATGAACCGTGTAGTTGTCGAACTGAATATCAGCCGAGTGTCCCTATTC
>LQNS02278143.1:11228458-11248915 GCA_001587735.2 Parhyale hawaiensis | reverse complement strand
ATCACTTGTAAAAGTATATTGAGAATGGTGATGACTACATAAAAAACAATTTTGGAGTAGAAAAGTTCACTCGTTTAATGGTGCCACTTTCATCTTTGTAGCTCTTCAACTTTTTAAATTTAAGATATGACGCATTACTTTTGGAACGACCCTTGTAAAACACAGAGAGATAGAGAGAGAGAGAGAGAGAAAACACTTGTCATATTGCCTGGTAAGTGATGGGCTTACTCTTCTGTAATGAAAAGGTTGCTATAAGTTTTAAAAAAATTTAAATCTGCTCTCTGTTACACATTAACTCATCTCTCGTAGGCTAGTAAGCGTAGGGTATCAGCTGAGCATTTCAGCTGTGCTACAGACATTTAATACAGCCACGAAAGCCAAAAGTATTAAAATGGCTCGAAACTTCGATTCAACTGGCACTCTGCATTCTTGGGCTAATTCGATGTAATACTCTACTTGCCGCACAGCTTACGTAATTGTTATGCACGCGCAGTAATTTCTTGAATTGGGGAATAAAACCTGTTCGTCTCGTACATGAAACACATTGCACATACAGATGGGTTAACAAGCCGCTTTCATAAACCTCAACAAAGCTGATATCAATGCAATTTAGTTGTATCCGTAGCTTCTACCGTTTTTTTTTTTTTGCCTCACCGCCCTCTTACGGCCCTTTTTTACCTCACCGCCCCCTACCGCCCCTTTAAGCCTCAACACCCCCCTTCTGCCCCTTTTGGCCTCACCGCCCCCTCAGAACTCGCCAACGCCCCCAGGGGGGCGATATCGCCCACTTTGGGAACCACTGTTCTATACCATCTGCTGTGGGCTGCTATTGCACTCTTTCTTCTGCGTCACCTGTACCTTTTATCATTGATATGGTATCGACTGTACGTTACATTCATCCAATGTAATGGGGAGTTGCACTTCTGAAAAGACTTTACAAGTTACCCTAGTTAGGCATTTGAGTCATCATTGTTTCTCTGCCCACTCAACTTCCCTTTTTGTCATATTTTGTGGACAATTTTTGTTTTGTTCTTCCTTCCGAACTTGCTCTTTCTTTGATTGTGTTCTATGTGGTTGGTTGTGCGATCACTAAACTTTTTGCTCATTTATTTTTCTTCTTATTGGATCACCAGTGTGAATATGAAGACTTAAACTTTGATAATTTCCTTTTCTGTAATACAATGGTTTTGTTAATTTTCGATGAGAAGCTGAATTTGGGTGCGTGTGTTAGGGTTAAGAAACCTCGCGTTGCTCTAAATCTCAGTAACTGAACTATTCAGTGGGTTATCAATGGTGTATCTTATGGGTTGTTTACTTTGTGTTGTATTTTTGATTCATTGTACTTTTGGCTTAGTATTTTACTTCTGTGCTGGTGGCACTTGCCTATGGAAAAGTTGGTTAGTATTTTGGTGTGAGTACATATCTTACTCACAAGCTGTCTATGAATGTCCAATAGCTACATAAGACTTGTTAATGTAAATTTATTATGTATCAGTACTTTTCCGTTTCCTTGCCCACTTTGTGTACCTACTTCTCTTTTCATTTGCCTTCTGGTGGCATTTATGTATGTTCTTCTAATGCATCTTTGACCTGCTTCTTCCTTGTGTGTGGATTTCGAGCTATTCTAGACATGTTAATTATACCAACATTGCTTCTTTGGAAACAATGTGTAATTGCTAGGAGAACTTTAACTGATGTATAACTTTGCCCTCGTGGGAAATGGACTTAGTGAATTGAGCACAGTTTTCAGTGCTGGCGGTGAGTGATGAAAGCCGAAGATTTTTCTTCAAAAATCATTTCAGCATTGCTTGTTTTTTCAAGAGACAAAAAAACAATGGAAATGTACTCATTAATTGTCATAAGAAATTAACCCTCTGAGTTGATTGTTTAACCAATGAGTAAGTACTCATCACAGCAAGATGGCTTTAACGGCAGGCCAGTAATGCCATATCCCACGAAAATATTGATAGTCCAATCTATATTTTGATGAGCAAATGTAAAGCTATCTCAAGATGTAGCTATGCTCGATATTGTGGAACTCCTGATCCTGTTGTCTTGAAAAGACAGTGGTTGAATGAACAGGCTGGTGTTTTCATTTCATTCAATTTCAACTTCAAGCAATGTTTTGGTTATTGTAGGACTGCAATGACTTCATTAATATTAGTATACTGGTGATTGCACTGTTTGTAGGCTAACCAAAAGATCTGCAGTGCCATCAGTGCTTTGTGTTCAACCCTAATTCAGTTTCTGCCACAAACAGTTACACCGTTCATGGTACTGAGCGTGGATTCCCTACAAATAAAGTTTTAAAAATTTCTTATCCTGTGATGAATTTAATATCTGCTTTTGAAATAGCTATAAATTAATGTAGAGGGTGATGACTTTGTGGTACAACTGCAAAGATTCACTATTTTCTTGAATGTCACAAACAATTGCACGTTTTTATTCAATGTGCTCATATGTGTTTATTATAGCAATTGAGTGATAATGGCAACAAAGATCACATTTTGTATAATTTGGCACGCTTAAAGCCAGTTTTACAAAGTTTTCTCTGCTGCTGAGCCTTATCTGTAGCAGGCTGTGCCATCTTGCTTCCAAAATTTTTATCAGAATGCAATAAGTCAGACCACTTGCAGTAAAATGCTAAATGAAGAGAGTTGGGTTACTATGTTGGTTGGTGTAACATGGTATGGCTTTTGGTATCCTTCCTGCTCATTTTTGGCAAAAATATCTTGGTGTTTCAGTTACTGTGTGGGTTGATGGGATGTGGTGTAGCATTTACAATTATTACTGTTCATTTTTGGCTAGTATTTCTTTATGCTTTAGTCCCTGTAGTTATTTGCTGAAAATCTTTGTATCACACTTATTACCACTGAGACCAACCAACTGGTGAGGATAGTTTACATTCATCATCAAGCTCTACAATGCTTCCAAGTTTCCCTGTAAAAGACAGTGAAATGGCTATTGCTGCATTCACACGCATTGAACCTGCTTGTTAGTATAAAGTATAAAAAAGAAGATATTACAATCATGTGAAGATATTACAATCATGTGAACGCTGCCATAGCTCTTGGGTTGAAAATTTGCTCTGCCCGCATTACTCGTGTTGGAAGCTATTTTTAAATTTTTATTATTATAATATGTATAATACAATATATAATTATATTATAATAGTTATAATTATGTACCTAATCTATTATTATTGTGATAATGTTATATTTTGATGAATTAGTTATTAATTTTCATCCTTTTGAGGATATTTTAATAAATTTATCAGAGCGATTCTTTGCAGTAGCTACTCTGGAGAGGCATTAGCTGACAGTTATTATTTGCAGTTTATTAATTTTCTCATATTATATGATGCATCTTTTCATTGGCAAAGTGTGGTATTTTTTAACCATGTGTCACAGTTGCAAAGTCGTTGTATCATTGCTGATTGTTGCCATTCAGGAAGAAATTTGATCCCTGCTAAGTAGCTAACCATAGTAGCTTTGCACTCTGCAAGTGCTCTGTGATGCAGGTTTTTATTTTGCTAAGCCAGTGAGCTTTTAGTTTGCTGGTTATGCTTCATTATGTTGCACCTATGTTTGTTTGAATTATTTTTATACTTCCCTGTTCCTCTCCCTGTCCCCTTCCCTGCCCTTCTTTTCCCTCAATTGTATTTGTCATCCAGTAGGTACCATACACTTATACTGTATTGCCACTGTGGGCTCCGTAGTCTTCTTGGTCAGTTGACTTTTTGATCTATAAACTGCTCCAGTTATCATGCAAGGATTATAGCAATTGCTAGGAATACTAGATACCTAACAGTGAAATTCAATTCAGGGTAGAAGTTATGAAGTCTGGTCATAGTTACAGCAATAGTTTAACTGTTCAATTTTTATTAAAAATTTTAGCAGCTCGTATTTAAGTGCTGCCCTGCTGTACTTAGGTGTAATATTCTTACCTTCCCCACAATTTGACTATAAGCTAGCTATACCTTTAGAGCGTTTTTTTGTGGTTACTATTGCCTGCATAAAAGGTAGAACGAGCAAAAAGAAACACTGAACAGGTAAAAACCATAGAGCTAGTAAAGCAGCATACCTGCCTTGCATTAATAACTGCTGCAATCACTACTTTCCAATGCACACAGATCTGTTGAGGAAGAAAAACCACCACCACTTTGAGAGAATATCACCACCAAATATGGCCCTCTGGGGTATATTCTGGCAGGCCCTTTCCTTGCCACAATATATTTAGGCCTCACGCACCCAAGGGTCCCTAGTGCTTTTTCCGCAGGAGATGTAGTATGCTGCGCTTCCTACTGACGAGGTTAGTTTTGTAAAGTTGGGTAGGCTGTCAATACTTAACCTTCTGTTTCGGTAGGTGGGCTGCTGATCGAAGTGGCCGACCTAAACCCGCTAGACTTCTAATTTCTTGTTTTCCGTTGCCTTCCCCTGCGCGGCCTAGCTGAGCAAAAGCATTCAGCCTTGCCCTGGAGTTAGAGAAGCACAACTTGCGCCTTTCTCCTATCAATAGCGCACTGACCACCCTGGGACCTCCCGGCAGAAAAGCAGCGACAAAAATCTTTGATAATTTAACACGAGGCATGCCTCGCGTCCTAGTGGTGAACGAGCCTGTGTTCAACCACAGGAATAGTTTGGCGCGATATAGATTTTGTGTCCCTGATGCTCTAGTAAAATTTGTACTACTACTACTACCACCACCACCACCACCTAACATGTAGATAGCTGGCTACTTGCATCTACAATCGACAATTAGACTGAAGTCTCCACTAGACATGCCAACAATTAATGCCACGTGCTCAACACCTTGCATGGAATAACAGAAACGACCCTCAACATGCTCACACCAAGTTCAGTATCTGGACATAGCAAAAAATATCTATGCACTTTCATTGTGTGTTTTGTGGATGTTTCATTCTCTCACCGGTATCCACTCATTTTTCTCACCTCCAAGTCACCTGACACCGGTAGGACTTAGCTCCAGGGATCCTACTGCCCTTTACCTATCTGATTGCCTTAACAAGCGAAATTGTTGTATAAATCGCAACAATTTTAATCAGTTTGATTGCTTCGATAATCGTTTCAAATTGTATGATGGTTTATTCACTAAAGCTGTCCCCATATTCCAGATTGTCTGTCAGGCCGCCGCATGTCACGTCAGCCTGTCAGCGCCACTCCCGGCTGGGCGGTGGTCCACCGAGCCATCTCAGCCTCCAGCCAGGTGGCGCGGCAGCCAGGCAGCCACCCCGCCAGTCAGCCGACTGGTGGTTACCTCGGGGGTTGCATTGGCCCAGCTCACCAAGCCCACTTGTGAAGTCGGCGGGGCAGGTTCTCTTGTACCTACCTCCTCCGACTTCATGGACACCTAACTCCCGGCAAGCCTTTGTGCTTGTAAAAGAATCCCTTTACCTATTTAGCTAAAAGATACTCTGTGAATTATTTGAACTTGAAAAATTTAAAGAAAAATCTTGAGAAAAAATTCTACCTCCAGGGTATGGGACCACACTCAACTGTATGAGTTGGGGTGTCCTCGCCCATTACCTGTCTAATTTAAGGTTCCGGGACTTGGCACTGCGTCCAGGTTCCATAACACCGCTCGAAGGACAGCAGGAGAAGTTTAAAAAAAAGAAAAAAAACTTTGAAATGAAAAAAAAAATTGAACATTCTCTGTATGTTGTCCTGGACTTATTCCACCCTGGCTCTGCTGGGAGTTCTGCGCAGATTGCGCTCTGTGAGGCGCCTTGCGCTAGACTGCGAGACACCGGTGGTAATACACCTTACCCTAACTACCTGCACCTCTCTTCAGCGGGCTTCCCGCTAGGTGGGTATGCACTAACAGCCCAGTCATTTAATGTCGATTACCCGGCTACAGAAGCTTGCTTCATATGCCAACAACGACGTTGACTAAATCTTTCTTGTCCGAAGGGTCGCGCCTCATATACGAGCATGCTTATGCGACCTCAAATATACGGAAATCATATCTCGGTCCAACAGCGCCCTGACCTTGTCTCACCCGGCGACGCTGGGCCCATCTTTCGATTGGAACTGGTGGCCACCTATGCCATCGACGTTGATCAATCGTTCTGGTAACCGAATGGTTGCACGTCGGTGACGAGGGCTTATCTTATACAAGCCTCGAATGTACGAGATTCATAACTCTTTCCGTCACTGGCGTGAACTTGTTTCTCTCGGCCTCGCTGAGCTCATCCTTTCACCTGAACTTTTTGCCTACCAACGAGGTGGACCAATAATTCAGTATCCGCATGGTCACACCTCAGTCCCGAGCGTGCTTATGCAAGCCTCAAAGGTAGGAAATCAAATCTCCTTTAACAGCGCCCTGAGCTTGTCTCTCCCGACGACGCCGGGCCCGCCACTTGACCTGAACTTGTTTTCACCTATGACTACGACGTAGACCAATCGTTCCCCTATCCGAATGGTCGTACTTCAGCTTTGAGCATGTTTATGTAAGCAACGAGATTCATATCTTCCTGACAATGTCCTGAACTGGTTTCTCCGGGCTCCATCGAGTCCTTCAGTTGACCTGAACTTGCTTCGCCCATACCTAGGATGCTGCCCAATATCAGCATCCGAATGGTCGCGCCTCAGCGTGCAGATATAACCCTGGAACGCACGACAGGCTTGCTCTATTCTGACCTTGCCCGGAACTTGTTTCGCTCGCTACACCAGGCCCGTCATTGGCCCTGTACTTGCTTCAGACCTGGGCGTTGACCAACCGTCTTAGTAGTCGATTGGTTGCACCTCAGTTACGAGTATGCATGTTACAGCTTCTAGCATTCGAAAGTCTTACAGTGCCTCAAACTTGTTCTCGGGCACATGACGTGAACTTGTTTCACTCCGCGACGACGGGGAAGCTGCGCTGATCAGGGTTTCACGACAGTTCTATCACAGGCTAGTAGCGATAGCCTTTGCTCCTATTAAAAAAACCTCGCACTTTGTCTCAGCGATGTCCACTAGAAATGCTCGCTATGCATCTTACTAAGTTGCCCTGAGCTAGCTTTCGCCCGGCTACGCTGGAAACTCCTTTCTCTCCACATTCTTTGTCCGTACTTTGGTCGTCCCGGCTACCCTGGGAGCGAGACTCAGCTCAGTACCTCGCACCCGCCTTAGGGAAACCACAGTATATATCCCAACTGCTCTGACCAAGTTATTCCCTTGACTGAATGGTCCCACGTCAGCCAGGAGCTTGTAAACCCAAGCGTAGACGGAACATATCTTCCTGATTTATCCTGAACCTGTCCGCCCGGCTACACTCTCGTTGTTCGCGACTATTCTGTGTACTTTCATCGCTATGCGTTCAAGTTCATGTGCTGTGCTGCTGTGTGCCAGTGTCACAAGTCGTCACAGATTAGGTAAGGGTAGGCTAGGTAGTGCTTATGGTTGTGGTGACGCTGCAAGAAAGCTTACTGGAACACACGCACGCACAGCGATGAATGCACACAAAATAGTCGCAAACGGCAAGAGTGCCGCCCGGCTTTGCCGGAATCGCTTTCCCGCCTCAGAAGGCGAAATCATTTAACGTTGTCCTGGCCCTATCCATTCCGTCACTGTTCAGCAATTCCGCCGCTGGAAACAGTGTTGCTTGCACGACCGAATGAGTCAATCTGATCTGTTCACAGCACGACTTCTGAAGTCCTACGTCATGATGGCCATATCGGCTGCGACTGAATTTTCTCCCTGCGCCTTGAGCGCAGCTTGTTCTGTCGGCCCCGACAGGGACAGTCGGGCAGAGAGTATTATACCCATGTTCGGATTCGCTCCAGGCGGCGACCTACCTACCACAGACCTTTACCGCAAAAATCTGCGTCGCTAACACGGTAAGGACAACGTCCACGTCCTTCAATCGCGAAGATACGTCTAGGTATATGTGATACTGACCTGGCCACCACCCGGCAACCTACTCGAAGCGCTCCTTTTGCTGCCTCACTCCAGTACCTATGGTCTTTACACATCTGTGATGTTAGCAGGCCCTGCGCAGGCCGTTTTCAGCCCCAAGCCCCAGAACCGCACTGAATAATTACGCGGCGGTCTCGGGTGCTCGTCTTATAACTACCGTACATCCGATCTAGTATGGCTGTCCCAACACCGTACGACGGAAAGCATTACCTTCCGTGGCATTATCAGCACATGCGTGCTCGACTCGATGCATAGTGCCCCTCTTGAACTCCTTTCTGAAAATGGGAAGCTCCAGACCTCTCCCGTCTACAAATTCTATTCCGCCTGCGGTATTTTCGTCAGGTGCCTTTCACCTTTCTTGCTACACCCCTGAGGCGAGACCCACTTCTAGCAGAAGTTAACCGGCGGTACCACCGTCCTAGACATTGAGCCCTCTAGACCATAATGATTCCTTCACACCTAGCCCGGAGCATACACACCATTGAGTGTGCCAACTTACGATAGGGCCATCAACGCTAGCCCTCACTACTTTCTCACCTAGCTCTGCCAGACGACACGTTCCCAACCTGCGGGCGCTGCATGCGCTACTAATTCTGGCCCTTGATCGACCAAGCCAGGGAAACCCCCGAGACCATTGCTCGGGCCTCACGGACCGCCGCTCAGCAAGGCGTGGTGCTGACCGGCTGACGTGCCGTGCGGCGGCCTGACGGACAATCTGGAAAATGAGAAAAGCTTTAGTAAAATCAAACTGATTGAAATTGTTGCGATTTATTTACGAATTCCGCTTAAGTAGGTGATCAGATTGGTAAAAGGCAGTAGGATCCCTGAGGCTAAGTCTTGACGGTGACATATTCCCGTATGGTGAAAAAAAGGGCGTGTTCCTGCGCCCTTGGCTTGTAACAAGCATGTACTCTATGTTGCCAAATTATTCTTCACTCATTTATGAAACCAGTTTTGTAACTTCTGTTTACTTAATTCAAGGTCATTTTTTACCTCTTATCTGGACTAGGTAGACTAATCCGTTAGTTCATATCAGCTTTGAAGAACATGAACGTTTTCTTCTGTCCATTGACGTGGGTGCTCCTCGTTGGTGTTTCCTAGATGTTTGGAGAAGGCTCACAATATTGTACCTAGTAGCAGTATTCTGCCATGCCAACTTTACAGCTAATGTATTAGAAACTCAGATATCAGTCCAAACTGTTCTAGCTATGTCAACTACTGTTTGCGGCACAATAAGGCAAGTCACAGAGTACAAGAATATTAAGTCGTCACCTGCCGAAAAAGATCCCGCTTCTCGCAAGTGAGGCTGACTGTGCGGTGTTGCAGACGTATTTTTATGTGTCGTCCCATTAATTTTTTTGTACTTTGTTAGAATATTTTACTCAATTCTTTTACAATGAGCAATGATTTTCAAGGCTGTACATGCTTCTAGCAGTTGTATATGTGACAAATTAACAAAACTATAGAGGCCTGAACTGGAATTTAGTAAATCAACTGTTTATAGCATTCTTTGATTTTTGCAGCAGAGCAGAATGATTTCACAATAGTTATTATTAACAAAATCGTCTCATGTTGTAGAACAGAGGCTTCTCAGATTTGTGGTATACTCGATTTGTTATGAAATGCCAAGTAAACGGCTAATGAAATTGAAGAAAATTATTTACTAGGTATAGGTAGGTATACATGGACTAAGCGAGAAAATCAGAACAGACAGCAAAGCTGAAGGGGGAGTTGGAGCATCTGGCAGCCAGGAAGTTATGTCACCTTGGTAGAAATGAAGTGATGGAGCAGTGGCCGCCATGAAGTTATGTAGCTTTGGCAAATGTGAAGTGATATTGCATTGGCAGCCGTGAAGTGACTTTACATTGGCAGCTGTGAAGTGATCTAGCATTGACAGTCGTGAAGTGATCTAGCATTGACAGTCGTGAAATGATCTAGCATTGGTAGCCGTGAAGTGATGTTGCATTGGCAGCAGAGAAGTGATACCATACAGCATAAGCAGCCGTGAAGTGATATTGCATTGGCAGCCGTGAAGTGACTTTGCATTGACAGCCGTTAAGTGATACAGCATTGACAGTCGTGAAGTCATCTAGCGTTGGTAGCCGTGAAGTGATATTGCATTGGCAGCAGAGAAGTGATACTGTACAGCCTTAGCAGCCGTGCAGTGATAAAGCACTGGCTGATGTGAAGGGATATAGCATTGGCAACCGTGAAGTGATAGATATGATGTAGGCAACCGTGAAGTGATAGATATGATGTAGGCCACCATAAAGTGTTTTAAATCTGGCAACCATGAAGTAATTTAACTTAGGAAATCTCATCCATTAAATCGAGTAAATGTAGGTAACCATAAAGTGATATGATATAACATAGTCATCCATTAAATTATGTAATTAGGCAACCATGAAATGATGTCATGTCGGCAGCCATGACGTGATGTAGTGTAGGCAACAACAACGATGCCATTTAACTTAGGGGCAGCCATGAAATGATTCAACCTTTTTTAAGGCAACCATGAAGTGATTCAACTTAGGTCCCCAGGAGTGGTGTTATGCAGGTACCCGTGGAGTGCTGTAATGTAGATGCCCATGGTGTGATGTAATGTAGGTACTCATGAAGTGTTTCATCTAAGGCAACCATAAAGTGATGTATCATAGGCAACCATGAAGTGAGGAATGATAGGCAACCTCAAAGTGGTGTAGTAACAGTAGTATAGCTACCTATGAAGTAATGTGAAATGATATGAACAGCCACGATGTTCAGCTGTTGATGGTACTATTAATGATGGGTTGTATCAGCACCAAAACGTCATTTTAATATTAAAGGCTGTCCTGGTATCTTTATCTCATGGTTAATTAGGCTATGCATTTTTACTTCATGGCTACCAATGTGGTTTCACTCTGTAGTATTACTGTGGCTCTAATTAAGTTTCTCAGTATTACTGGGTTTTCTTAATATCTCGTTTCTTGCGGCTATTGGGATGAGGTTCTAGTGAAAGCTCAATGTACATCAATTTCTGAGGTTATTGCTTCATATCTGTCGTTGGAAAAAACTCAGTTGTATGTGATGCTAAAGTGTATTACATGTAGCAGTTATGTGCCAATTTTTTGTGTGAAATTCTTACATTCTTGGAAATTATGATGAATTTTCTATTATTCTTAATGTCCGAAGGTATGATATTTATTGTTCACTGAAGATATTCAGTTGTGAATTTAGATTCCCTGCTCTGCTGCACATTCCTTATTGTAAATACGGCAAAGAAATGAATCTTTGCTTGAGGTCTCTGTGATTATTAGAACCGAACTCATATTATCAATACATACTTACATAAATCGGCATTCAGGCCTACTTGCGGAAGGCCCAATTTCAGTGACCAGTGAAGATACTGTTTACTCTATAGGCAAGTAGTCTATAACATATCTGTTGTAGGGTCAAAATCTCCAGCAGTAAGTTTACTACTCAGGTGGTAAACAAGTTATCAGGTGGCAATAAAGTTGGTGTACTTGGTGGTCATGTCTAATGCATTGAAACTTGTACAGAGCTTGAAGTTTTTTTCTTATCATATGTGTGTTGTCTTTTGGTTATTCAACTGAGTGGTGGGGAGATGGTCAAGAATTTTTTATATACATGTGTGTGAGTGTGAGTTTTTTCACTTTTGCAATCTAGTTCTAAGCACGTGTGTCTAAATACAGCAGTGCAGTGAAGGTTCCTGTGTGATGGATTGCGTTAGTCAATTTTGTATTATGATTGTGTTTAGCTATAAACTGTTCTGGAATTGCAGTTTTGAATGGCTTAAAAGGTTTTTCTTTTGTTAGATGCTGCGACGGTCTTTGTAGACTTGGGCATTATAGTTCAATACATTTGTGTTAATATCATTTCGAAGTGATAGACGAGGTGTGTTGAAATCCAAGAAAATGTGGGCAAATTGGTCAAGCCAAATATATAATGAGCCAACAATATATGGAAGATTTCTTTTCTAACCATTGGCTACAAAATTATCACAGTCTGTGACATGGTGCATGCTTATATTTTTCTTGTTTAGTCCTGCACCCGTACCACTCTTTTTTTATAATGTGTCAACACACTCCATCCTATGCCACCCATTTCTGCTTAGCCCTCTTTGCAAGGATGGATGGTAGCTATAAGAATGCTGTCAGGTGATAGTTGGTTAGCTGCCTAATTAATAATTGAAGCATTTCTGCTGTAAGTGAATGGATTATTTACCCAATTATTAGGCTATGTAGGTTTTCACATCCTTCCTGTTAACCAGGTTTACTTTATTTTCCCGAGGTCACTATACCCGGCTGGTATTCTGAAATTGTATAAGACAGACAGAGTCTGAAGTTCTTTATCCAGTAATATATTAGATTTGTTAGTGCCATGTTGGCTCATACATCTGTTCATTTCATATAAAGTTAGAAAAATGGCTGGGCAGTGTTATCGTGGGAGGCTGTGTAACCCTGGCTAACGCTACCTCTAAACCAAATATATATTCACTGGCGGCTAAAACGCTATCGTCCATCAGGAGATTCTCGGTGCCGTCACTGCACTTCCCCCAGCAGGAGCATGTGTGGCAGCTGGCGAGTTGGCTGCAAAAGGGCAAGCACAACACACGGTGGGTTATAAAATAGTCAATTGTGTAAGAAACGAGGTAGCTACTAGTTTGTCATGTGCCACCAAGTAGGCCCTATTGATGTACGAAGTACGAAAATCTGTTTGTACTTATCGTTCTAGAAATTACTTGAAATATATTTACTAGCACGGCCTTCAAAGATAGCAATGCTTTCTTAAGGCTTAACAAAAAAAATATTTTGAAATGTTATACTTTTGAGATTCCAAGCTTCATGAAATGCTGATAGGTCACTCATTCCCGCTCCACTAGTGCATTAGGAAGCGTGTATGAAACTAACGCTCAAAACATCATAGAAAACGCCTCTTACACCTGCTTTTCTTATGTATGATATTTTGGGTGTTTGTTATAGGGAGACGCTGTTGGATGATGTGGCTGCAGCTGCTGCCATTATTGTTGTGCTTGCCAAGCGTCGCATCACTGGCGACACTTTCTCTCTGCGTCACGCTCTGCAGAGCCTCGGCAATGGACTCTATATGATCCTAGGTACCTGCTGTTGTTCATGTATTAGCTATATCTTAATGCTGTGGTATCTCATTACCTGAGTTTTGTTCGTTCTTGGGAGCGGCTCCTCGAAATTTTGGTTCATGATTAAAAAAGTCGATGGAAGCTGAGCCGGCTGACAAGCACTCAAACGCGGACATTGAGATTCAGGTAACGGTAATGCAGCCAAGTAGAAAGTCCCCATTTTATATTCTCCTAAGTTTCCTGCTTGAGGAAGAGCTTTTTTTAGCATTAACTAACTTTTAAGCAGGCCAGATTGTTTTGCTACATGGGTTCTATGTCCTATTGGGAAGAAAGCCTTTGTAACGAAAAGAGCAGCTTGGTAAAGTTAGGGTTGTCAGTGCCGCTGTGTTCGGTTTCAGAAGTCACAAAAGTTAGCAGGAATTTGATCTGCACTGCGCCGTCACATGCGTAGTTTTCCCATGTGCATATGCTCCCCGTTTTGTAGTAGCTACAAGCGAGGTGTAATTTGTTTCGTAGCTTTTGCACCACCAGTGTTGTGGAAAATTAGACTGTTGTAACATAACAAGTTTTAGTGTTGTACAATTTAGGGGACGCACTAGAGCGTTCATTAATACTGCATGAGCTTCTTTTCATTCTTTGTACCAATAAGGGATATCATATTTTCGTCACTGCTAGAACAAAGCCAGAGGTGATCTGATTGTATCGTCTATGTTTGTAGCTAATTAAATTGATGATTGCGAGTATATACAAACGGGTCTAATGAGCGATCATTATAATCGCTGAATTATGGTCATTTCTTGACGTCACTGACACAGTTAAGGCATCACAGGAAGCACCGTGTACTTGACCCTGCGTAACTTGCTTTCTTCATTGTAAACCTTGGCATGTACGTGCACTATTTTTATACTTGAAATTTATCATGCAAAAATATAGATCAGGAACTTATTTTCATACATTTGTCCTGTGTGTTGTGTGTGTGTTTTTTTTAAATCATCGTACCACTGCTGTAAAGTTCCAACAAATCTGAGTAACTAGCTATGCGGTAGATGAGAAGTATAGTCATAATCTAATTAAATGTGTTGTGGAAGATTGCCTTTGCAGCGCTGTTAGAAAACTTGCTATTTTTATATTGATCCCCTCAGGGGATATAGGATGAGCCATAGGGGTAGGTTATTTAGGTTCGCCTATCATGTGTTATGGGGAGCAGCGCCCCGAGGGGGATTGTGTATGTTACCTTAGCCATGAGCTAGGCCTTTGGGACGTCTGTCTTTCGTGTCGACGTGGCTTCCTTCCACTTTTATACTCCTACTGATCTCACTTTCGTCTGTTTTGTCTTCCCATTCCTGACTTGCTCTTCCCATGGGTGTTGATCCTGTGTGGGAGCATCTTCGTCCATGGGTTCCCAGTTTATATCGACATGCTATTACGTCCTTTTTTTTCCTCTGTTAGATCACCTTAGTTGTGGAGACGGAGACTTAATCTAATCGAATCTTCATATTGACCCACGACACTGTTGATACATTGTGCAGATCTACTGCTGGGGGTGCCGTGGCTGTGCAGTGACCACCTCCCTGCCCGCCTGCAGGAGGAGCGCAGCTCTCACCTCGTGCAGGAGCTCTCCGCTACCGTGAGTCGTGCCCTGTGTAGTTGGGCAGCTTTTGTTTTGTTTCTGAATGATCCAGCCTTTAAGTAATCCTCGTCAAAATTTTAAAAATTTGACTGTGTCTCTGTCAATGTGTGGACTTATGATCTTATCTTCTTTGTACATATTTAGCGTTCCATCGCATCTCAAGAAACTTTTAACCTTTGATTCTATTTTTGTAATCAAGCATTAGCAGTTGATAGGTAGGTATGCAAACTTGAACTTAGAACATAATGAACTAACTTATTAAAAGAGCCAACGTTATGTTTGGTATGATCCGATATAAGTTAATCTGTTGTTTCCACTGAGGTCTGAACTGTATAGCTGAGCTTTTCACTCCGAGACGCACTGTTCTTGATTTTTATGATTTTAGTAATGTTTTTATCCCAAGCTTCCCTTTGCTCCATCTTGAGATGCAAGCTAAGGAAGAGGGCCTTGCATGTTTCAAGTTGGATATCTGTAGCAAAGTACCAACTTTCTATTCTGTGTGCTTTTACTTTACTCCATTTTCCAGGACGTGGGAGTGGAGGGCGTGTGTGGATGGCTGTGTGAGGAGGTGCGGAGAGTGAGCGTAGAGAAGGGGCCTGTGGGTGGCAGCAAACAGCCGCCTCTGCCCTACATCTTCGTCACACCGCAGGGTCAGCAGCTGGACCTCAGATTATACAACAGGTGAGTTGTTGCTGTCCAGTTACCCAAGTCTTTGTAACACAGCAGACCAACGCCCCTAAGGTGCGCAACGGCAGACCCTGGCTCACTCCACAGATCCAGATTCCCTGAAATGTCGTGTTGTGTTCGTAGTGACTGCAGATCTGGGCAGTCGGTCGTTATGTCGTAGTCAGATGGTGCGCTTTTGAAGGTCAGGAGCGGGAAGAACGCACTATTGCTACCGCAACAAGAAATAGAGCTGCCACTGCTGCACCGCACGCTCCGGCCACACAAGGCTCCCTTTCCTCCCGTCTGATTCAGGTCACACCTAACCTTGTCCTGTCCTGACCCTCTCTTCAACCTTAACTCCTAACCTCTAACTTCCGGCCTTGCGTTACTTCCACGGTCACCTTTGTAGCCTAGCCCGGTTGATTGCCGACCTGTTCTCATTTCACAGTAACATTGGGCGGCACCCCGGTGTGAAGGGCCTCCTCAATAACACCAGTGGCACCTAGTGTCCCTGTGAGGGAGATGAACTGTAAATGAAGTCCTCTCAGTCCAATTTCTGCTCTGCCTTCCGGTGCCTTGTGTGGTCGCACTGCCGCAGCAAGTTAGCCTAATGGAGGGATTACGAAGCGGGTCTTGCTATCAGGGGACTGAGAACCGGTTTACTGGTGTCAGAGCAACCGCAGTCGCACCACCTATCCACGAAAAAGGCTACAGCCCTATGGGTATCAATATTAATGCACTGTAATTCCGTCAAATTTCTTGTAGCACCTACACTGTCAACCCAGCAAAGTATATTGTATTATGTTGCTCCTCAACTCTGTGGTATTCACCAAGTTAACTGTCACTGCGGCAGCTTGTGTTTTCCTGCCCTGCGGTTATGAAGTTGGGGCAGAACTAACCCACAATGACGGCGCTGCAGGGACAACAAGAGCAGATTCTACTCAACTTCCGGCAAAAAGGGCCGTATTAACAAGCTAGTCAAGCATACGAGTTACAATCCTGCACTCTCGCCTCAGGCCTAAACGCCGTCCCCATACGCCTCGTCAATGTAAGGGAAAGTTGCCTCCAAGTGATAATTACAGAGCTATTACCAAGGATTATGAGACACAACAGGTTAACCCAGGGGGCGAGGCCAAGCTGTAGTGCATCATGGGGAATGAGCTTGTCACGTCATAAAAACCTATTACGTTTATCAGTAGCTATTTTGCATTGTTTGTTCATCATTTCATTTGGGCCTCCAGAGCGTCCTACATGTCTTACAATCATTATAGTTGCATAACATCTACGAACTTTTTTTTTTTAGCTCTCTGAAGGTTAAAGTTTTATTATTATTTAGGTTGTTTTGCCATAAGAGGCACGCACTCGGTCGCAGAGGGTCGGTAAAATGTTGCCCTAAGCTGTGCCGTCGCGTAGGTACGCGTCGTTGACATATCCACCTCTCCTAATCGTAAAAACTACAGCATCATTGGAAAAATTATGAAGTTAACATTCGCCAGTTTCAACAACATCGTTCCGTAAGACAGTTAGGTGTAGGGAAAACGGTTAAGTAACTTTCTTGCAAGTTAGTTAACGAGAGTCGGACGCGACCCTACTGTTATACTGCTGCAACGCGCGCAGGGTATAGCAGCTGATATATGTATTTTTTTTTTCAATTTTACCTAGCAATTGTTTGGCTCATGAATATTATGTATAGACTTTAGCTTCAATATTACTTCACCGGAAAGAAAGTTTTTTTTTCCTTTAATGTTTTTCTTACAAATATTGTTAAAAAGTTCTATCTCGGCGTTCAATCGCTCGTATCTGAGCCAATATTTGTTGCAACGGTTTGAAATTATAGAGGATAGCAGATCATTGTTAGAAAACGAAAATGACTAAAACATTGTGGTATTCACTCATATAAATCCATCTTCAAAATGTCACATTACTCTCGATAAAACTTACTTGATTGATTGCATTTTAAAGAAAATAAACTTGGCTCTAAAAGTGCTTCTTATACATGCGGGCAATTGCCGGTTGAATTCATCTGCTCTTTTAGAAGCCTTTTAACCAACGTTCTTTCAAAGTTATATCCTTCAGAGAGCTAAAATAGTTCGTAGATGCTTTGATACATACGTTTGTGGAATTATATTATTGGAGGACATGTAGGACACTCTGGAGACCTATATGAGATGAAGAAGACAATGCAAAATAGCTACTGATAAACGTACTAAGTTTTTATGACGTCACAAGCCCATTTCTCATGATGCACTACAGCTTGGCCCCGCCCCCTGGGTTAACCTGTTGTGTCTCATGATCCTTGAGCTATTACTGATGGATAAAGTAGGTATGCTCGTAGTAAGGACCGAGATAAAAAAAAGTGAAAGAAGTCACGTATGCGAGCACAATCGCGAAGGGGCAATATCTTACCAGTCAGCAGCCGAACTAGCGTCAAATCCAATGAAATGGCGATTCGTTTACTAGACCGATATCGGCTCAGAAAATTTCCCACTACGATTCTCTGACCAACGAAGCAGGGCCAGCAAGAAGACTATCATTTCAGTAACACTCAAGTGTTTCCTCTCCTGCCGGGTTGTGCTCGCATGAAGCACAGTAGCACGTTATTAGAGAGGGTCACCCTTGCAAACGCAGCTACTAAAGCAAAGTTCTTTTTGCGTTCAGACAGCAAGAACTCAGTTTCAATACATCAGCGTAAGAACACTGGCACACTGGCTGTTATTACTAACGAAGTTCAGACCCAAGAAAACTGCAATCTTGCTCTTGGCACAAACTGTCTCTTGGATATTGGTGCTGCCCAGCAAATTGCGCTCGGCTGACGTTTCCCTACTCTAATCTTGCTCTCGGTATTAGTGGGTCAGCGGCAACACCCCGGAGGCAGCAGCGCAAAAGTCAGCCGGGTGACAGTCGGAAACTAGTGATTTCCCCACAACAACAATTCAACGTAAAGCCAACTCTGGCTTGTTGCAATTTCACTGCACTGTCACGCAAAGTTGCCACCGCCCTGACTGTAGTTGCACTGCCCAGCTGTCCGGAAGTTTGCCGGCAATCAGTTCAATGATGGGATGAAATAAATGTGTACAAAATTATGGGATTATATTACAAAGAATAGCACATATTTACAATGCAGACAACTGCGGGAAACTATTTTACATGTGCGGAGCTGAAACCTGGCAACCCCGGCAGCTGGCCTGGAGGGTCTCCCTTGGGTCTTCTATACTGTAAACAAACAAAGGCCTCACGCCACTAGCTTCCCTACTCCTTGATCGATTCACTCACCAATACCTCTAGGTCAGCAACAGTAGGCTCACAATATTACCGCAAATAGGAGTTAGTATCCACTAACCAAACACAGTGAGGTACGTAGCTACACTGTTCTTACGATCCTGGCACGGCAGCAGCTCCGGCACACACACCTCACGCGGTCAAGTTCACCAAGAGAGTGAGCCGCTGCTGGCCTATCTGCCGCGCCACTTCCGCACTTGTTCTCCATGGGAGAGATCAAGTATTGTCGGCGGTCGTTAAGGGTAATATGGCATAGGCGCCAAAATACGCCCTATGACAGTTAGATGTTGTCTGATGTGTTGTGCTCGTTTTCAGTGAGGGCAGGTTCTTGCATCCTCACGTAAAAATGGGTCTGGTGTTCTCTAGTACTGCTTGTTGAGTCTCCCAAAACTGAATTGTTTTATACATTTGTGAAATGTGTGAGCTGATGAAGATTAGTTTGCGTGTTTCTAGTGGCGCTGGCTTTCGGATATCTACGCAGTGTGTGCGTCAGTTACTGAAGATGTCACCTTGCATTGTCTTACTGATCTGTGAAGCTTGCGGTTCTTTCTGTGTTGTTGGCTGAGGTGCGGTGGAAACACGACGATTTATCACCGCCATATTACGGCTCGGTATTCTCCGTGCCCCGCAGATCAGTGCTGCAGCGCGCTGTGCCGGCCCTCGTGTCTGTTCTGGAGAAGGAAGCGCGGGGTTGGTTCTTGCACTTCAGAGAGAAGACCATCGCCAGGCTGCGCACAGAGGGACTCACTGATGCTGCCGTCGAGAAAGTAAGACCCGCTGCAAGGGGTGCCTGTTGTCATTTCTTCTAATTCACTGGTATCATGTGACTCAAAACTAAATTCATTCCTGATTGCAGTTTGACTCGCGTGGCAAGAAGCTTACTGTCGTTACTTCTTCTCAACTGCACTGGTGCCTTGTTAGTAAGTTTTAACTCATTCCTTTAAGCAGTCGACTTGAACGCTCGAGGCTTGCTGTGATTACTTTTGTCCACTTTCACCTCTTTAATCAAATTTAATACTTTCCTGGTAGCAGTTTGACTCTGTGGCGTGCACAGAAAGGGGGGGGGGGGCCGAGTCGGCGGCGGGGCCTCTGCCAGTACCCATTGCGATTCTGAGCTATGTACTTGATAATAGGTGTTTAAATCAAACAAAGTAAAGTTTATGTTACATTTGCGCTTGAATTACGGTATTGAAATATCTCCTATCACTTCAGTACTCAACTAGTACTGGGCCTTGTCCTCAAATCTATGGGGCTAGCCCTTAAAGATTTGTCAATGGGCGTCACAAAAACACTGGCTGCTACTGGTTTGACTGACGGTTACTGTCTCATGTGTAAATTTCCACGGGCATTTCCTTATCGTGCTCTGGGCATCGTGTTATCAGAAATACGCTCATTTGGCCGGCTAATTGAAAATAAATTTGGTTCCTTGTGCATGGGTTCCCCAAATTTCTATCGTCATACTATATGTCCCTTGCTTCTTCCTCTGTTAGTTCGCCGTTGTTTTGGAGACGGAGGCTTAAACTACTCAATCTATCTAATCTAATCCTAAGAATGACCGTCGTGTGTTTATATATTTATATGTTTGGTGTCACGCTTTTAACGAAATAGATAGGCGGAATTTAGCCCTGGTTGGAGGCTCTGGTTGTCCTCTCAAGCTCCATTTAAAGTGATAGGCAGAAAATAGGCCGGGTTACAGAAGATGGCAAACGTATCTTAGGCCAGGGACAGTTGAAATTTTAACAATGAAGACATCGCAGGCTTAGTCTGATTTGTACGAGTATTAGCTTCTCCATACATCGAATCTACGGCAAAGTATAGGGCGACCTTATATCTGAATGCACTTCTTGCATTGCCGAAGTTGAAAT
>LQNS02278143.1:11201551-11228403 GCA_001587735.2 Parhyale hawaiensis | reverse complement strand
AGTATTAGCTTCTCCATACATCGAATCTACGGCAAAGTATAGGGCGACCTTATATCTGAATGCACTTCTTGCATTGCCGAAGTTGAAATCGTAGCACTGAAGATATCTGAAGTTTCCGTTGGCACTCTCATGCGTCTTGATTCGTAGTTTCTTCCCACAGATGATTTCGTTGCATGAGCTATTCTTCCCACTTTGATGCAATTGTCAACCAAACCGACGAAACATAAGTTTTCGCGGGCAGTAGACATTTATTTCTTCTAGCTTACTGTTCTCCTCTGACGAAGCAGTTTTCTCTTCGTAGGTCAAAATTTGAGCACCTCAAATGAAACAGATATTTGAGGTGGAAAGACGGTCTCAACGGTATCTTTGCTACGGAGCGAACACATTGTATATAAGCTGCTATTTTGTTTAAGTTTGTTGGAGTATTTTACTCAAGATGTTACTTCTGGATGTCTATATCGAAGACCTAAGGATGAGAGCATGACAAAGGATCAATGAAGAAAAGAAGAAATTTAAGAAGCAAATAAGAGAAAAGGAGATAAGGAGATTTTTCACGCACGGGTCCACTAGTGTAATAATTAGGTTCCTTTTAGTAGTGGGTTTTGCAGGCATAGTAGTTAGTGAAGTCTCTACAATATTTGCTAAATTGCTAGTTACAAATTATTATTATTAAATCACACCAGACTGGCGACGTGGGAACGGAAAAACTCCATGAGGTTGACAAACCCCCACGCAAGCAGGCAGCCCAGCGAATGAAGAAGTAAAAGAAAGAAAGAGGTGATCCGAGATCACAGAACAGCTTTGTGTACAGATCGCTTAAAGCTGTCAATACCCGTACCAGCTAAAACAGAGTCATCAAGACCATTCCAAACTCTACACACGATGGAAAAAAACGAACGAGAATACTGGCCCGTATGGCATCGTAACGGTTCCAAGGCAAACTCATAAAGAGCACCAGTGCGCCGAGTGTACCTCACCCGAAGAAATGACTCCAGAAGAAAATCAGTCGGTGGATGACTAGGGCAATAATATATTTTATACAGAAAGCAGACCCCACCAACTCTGCGACGATGCGCAGGATCACAAGGCCCAACACCATCCAGTAGAACTCCAGACTTAGTAGCAGTATTCCAGAAGAGGGAGGACATAGCAATCAAAGCAGCGACGTGTCACGTCTACCGAGCCCAACGCCCTCTAAGCATGCCTCATAAGACCAATTTTCTGCGACGCACGTGAAGCAACCGAACGAATGTGGGGCTCAAACGTCAACTTTGGATCAAAGTTGACAAAATTGAAAAATGTGTGATCATAATGACAAGGACGATACGAAATTTTCTTTCTTCCTTAGAGTACCGGTGCAGCGGCTTGGGAGGCTTCAATTAAATTTGATAATAATTGGCACTGATCAGAAAATATTTATGACAAACCTCACCCTTTTTTTTACCATCGATATATGGCAACACCGGACTCTTCCTCATAAGGACAGCAGGCACTGCCCAGAATTCATTCAGTGTTTGTTTGGAGGACAGTCAGTCTAGAGAGACTTCTCTCTGATGCGTGCTGTAATCACAACCCTGTTAGGCTACCGCAACTGAAAAAGTGAAACCCATAACCCAGAGCACGGTAATGGTAGCGCCATCAATCTTTGACCATTGTGAGCTCAACAGTTACACAGATTAGTATTGATTGTTATTTTGCCAATAAGGCGGAGCTCGAAGCAAGTGAGTAGTATTATGTACTGCTTCAAGTTATGGAGTTCACTAGTACATGTAGGTGCCTATGCAATTTATATGTTCCCATTACTGTGTTACAGTGGGCGTGTCTAAGCATTTACGCGTGTTTATAGGTATGGTTGTTGCTGCATTCGGGTTGTGGTTGCGACAAAATATGTAAGTAGCTGGATCACACCTACATATAACCCTTAATTTGTGATTAGAAAACACTGTACAAGTTTCCCTTTCAGGGGGCATAGGATGTGCCATATGTCATAGGTGTAACTTGGGTTTGTGCATCCTATGTTATGAGGAGCGGGCCCCCAGAGGGATCCCCTGTATTACCTTGCTTTGAGCTAGACCTTTAGGATCTCTCTCTTTGTGCCCAGTTCACAGCCTTCAATTTCCATACCCTTGCTAGTGATGGATTGTTTTGTTCTTCTTTTTCTTCTTCTTCTTCTTCTTGCCCCACTTAATGTTTTTCAAGCTTTTTGTTTGCTTGAACGACACCCTCGTGCACGGGCTCCATGTTTTTCGCGACATCTGATGTTTACTTTCTCTGTCACAAGGCGGTGCATGTCTTCGTTGGCCTGTGTGTCATGCTAACACAAACTGTTGATGCTCTTCATAACAGTAACACTGCTTACTGTTTGCGTGTGTCTTGTGCAGGCTGCGACGCAGGCGGTGCAGAACGAGTACCTGAGGCGGGTGTGTGCTGCCATCAAAGGGCATCCTGACCTGTGCCATCTGGCAGGTCCTGGCACTGACGCCCTCCTTTGTGACCAGCTCACTGCTGTCACGCTCATGCTCAGGTCAGTGCCTTCAGGCCAATTGCTGTCGCGCTCATGAACCACTGCTGTCACGCTCATTCTCCACTGCTATCATGCTCATGCACCACTGCTGCATGCTCATGCACCACTGCTGTCACGCTCATTCACCACTGCTGTCGCCACAAATTAAGTAACACGCAGCCACGCAACGGCTCAGCGTACTTCGGTGCTTCCTCAGTACCGCTATGGCGTCTCGGAGGAAGTAGGTGAATGGGGAGACGACATATTGGGCATAAACTTTGTTAACCCGCGGCCTCAGGGTACGAGCTGGCTGCCACGTTAGCTTGCTGGCTAGCGAGAGTGAGTGGAGTAGATGAATGTTGAAAGTTCTTTTAGCTGTAGAGCATAGACACTGGCTCTTCTTTCTATTGTGTTATCTGCAAACATTGTCCATGGGAGAAAAATTTCGATTTTCAGTTGTTCAGGGCACTGGACATGAATGACACTTGGTGTACAGGTTACGCCGCTTTTTAATTATTCATTCCGTTCTGATTCCTGGATGATATATTACTCTTTTTAAGCAAATGCCGCAAACCCGCTCGTGCTTGTCTAAACGGCTGCCCATGTCGTGTAGGCCACGCAATTGAGCCTCTTATATCTGAAGTGATTTCGATAACTGAGCTCATCAGGATGCCACTGCTGAAAGCCGTCATGAAAAAGCCACCGCGAACCCTTTTTTGGTCCCACTGCCGAGGACTTATGTCGTCTCCCCTTATACTTCTACCGAATGTGGCGTCACCATTTTCTCTTGCCTCGCTGAGCCAGCCAGCATCCTGCTTTCGCCACAGTCGTGAGCAACAGTGTCATCCATTTGAGACTTCAGTGGAAATTATCGCTGCTGGAGATATCTCTGAACACTGGTATCATGGAGACGAACATAAAGAAGCAGACAACCAACTGTGCGACATTTCTGACTAAAATACTGAACAAATTCGCGTGTGTTTTCATCTGCCTGTGTCATGTTCAGGTCCTTGCCACCAGCTTCATGCCGGAGCCACACTATGCAAGCGCACGCTCAATTCGTAGTCGGATGTTCAGTAAACAGTGGAAGCCCGTCGTCAAGATAGCGACTGAACTCCCCTCACACGTTGTGCGTGCACTTGCCGAGTTTGGCCTCGGTATAAAACACTTCCTGCCGCCCTATGACAAAATTTCAGGCATTCACCCAATGTCTACTATAGAGGGCAGCATTGAATAATATCAGGTAATCGCCTAAAACTGCCCGTTGCGCATCGCCATGAATCTGATTGGTGCCTTGGGACCAGACCCTTGTGCATGGGTATCCTTTTCTTTCGGCATACTAGATGTCTCTTCTTTCTCCCCTGCTTAATATCTTCGGTGATACTGTGGGAAGGCTCAAATTAGAATGGTGTAAATATTAGTCATAGTAGGAGGTGACAGTGTGGACTCGATGCCGCCATGTTTGGTGGACGGCTCAGCCAAATCCGAGGTCACACATGCATTTGTACGAACAACTGGAAGCGAGGTTGAGCAACTCTTTCGTCTTTTTGGAATTTATTTAAACCCGGTAGCATAGATACGGTGGCATTAACGACATGCGAGCAGTTCATCCTGGCATCACGTTGTTCCTATTGAAGTCTAATATGGCCCGGGCAGGTATAAGCGTCGACTATCCGGACACACACACACACACTACCTGCAGCTAACGCCTGCACTTGCACTCGCAGAACACAACTTCGGTCCCTCCATGTCGCCGCAAGCTTGCAAGTGAAGGCGTGTTTACACGAGCAGACAGGGTCGCCCAAGTCGCTAACTACGGACAGAGTCCGAGAGCGCAGGAGCGGTCACACGACTGCAAGGAGATTGAATGGGTTAAACCTCCTTGCGCGACAGCCAGCGGCGTGCTGTAGTGTGCGTTCGGTCTCTGATACTCCCAGAACTACCAATATTCGCAAATAAACTCTTATCAGACCCAAATAGCAAAGTTGTTGTTTTAGAGTTGCAATTGGCCTGTGACGTGCAGCGTATTGTTAAATGTATCATGTATATTTAGAAATATGTGTACCTAAATCTCGTCACTGTCATAAACGGTACAGAAAAGTTTCGTCAAATAAACTGCGCAGTGCGCACCGTACTTTAAATTGTAATTTCTATTTTTAGTTATGCTGTTTCTTAATTTTTAATTATTTTATCATACATATTTAATTATTTATCATACATTCGGTAAAGAAAAAGTATGAAACAAATAAATCTGTCTAAAATTGTGCCACTTCTATAGTTTCTTCGGGATTAAAACTGACTGCCCAATACTGTTTATAACAAACTACGGTATAGCTTGTCCCTGGTGTTAGCTTGCAGAATGAATTCATGTTCTTTTTTTCATGAAGACTTTTAGAAAAAGAAACAATTTAAAGGCGCTTGCCTATCTGTAAACAGCGAGTTTAATGGGCAATAGAATGGTTTGTGTGTAACAACCAACCACCAATTATTAAAATGCAATGCCGTTTAACTCGAAGGACACCTTAGTTATTGACGTGAATAATCAGACAGGCGCGTTATTATTAACAACAGTGTACCCGAAAATAAAGCAAGTATTCGCAACAGCAAATACCCGCTAACATGTCACGTAGAATCGACGAAAATTGTTAGCGGGAATCTCGTCATCTACGCTCAGGTCCACAATCGCCGACACCCTCCTCTCATGAGTGCTTACAGCGCACTGATCGCTAGAGCGGCACACAAAGTTCTCGCGCAGTCAGCGATCGGCCAAATTGCGGCGCCCAACCATCAACTGGCGCACACTGTCCGCTATGTGATAGGGACAGCCCGCGTTTCGGTAAACACTGTCTGCTCGTGTAAACGAGTCTTAAGAAATGCGGCTACACAAACACCCACGCTGTTCCCGATACCACCATGCTTCCGCTTACACTGCAGCGGCCTTTAGTTATCGACAACGCAAATTCTGTTTTGCAGAGCGAGCCGCGCCGCCGAGGAGAGCTTCAGTGGCGGCCTCAGGGAGTACGAGACGGAGCTACACCAGAGACATCCTCTACTGTCGCGGGTGTCCTCGTGGAGACAGCAACAGCTGCTGCAGAAGGCGCAGCAGCTGCAGCAACAGTTCAAGTGGCAGCCACACGGCCAGGTGACATTATGTAGACCCGCTGGTCGCGGCCCTTCGCACCCCGTGCTCCTTACAATGTCCTGTCTTGGATTTTTTTTAAAAAAAGAAGTGTATTTTCGTCCTAAACAAAGACTGCTGAGCGCCCTGTAATTAATGCACGCTCCCCCTCTATTGATTTACAGTGTTTGAAAACGCCGGAGCGTAATGAGGCGAACACGTTCTCGCCCCCTTCACCTTCACAGGGCATAGAATTGACCATCGGGTTGGGCTAATGAGGTTCGCCCATCCTATGTTATGGCAGGAGCGACCCCAGGGAGACCCTGTAGGCTTTCGGAGCGTCATTTCTCCGTGCCCACTTGCTGCCTTCCACTCTCATACTCACTCCTACTAATATTACTTTCCTCCGTTTTTCTTCTCCTTTCCCGACCTACTGTTCCCATGCGCAGTGATACTGTGTGGGAACACCCTCATGCATGAGCTTAATGCATCTATTGACATACTGCACGGTCCATTCTTTCTTCCTCTGTGAGATTGCTGCTGTAGTGGAAAACAGAAGTTTGGACTACTAAAGCTAACCAATAAACTTCACTTTTGACTCTCCTGTATCAGTTTTTACTTGCCTTTAAAGAATGTTTGCACAGACTTGCAATAAGCTTGTGCTACAGTCATTTCTTGAATAGTACTACTTGAAAACTAAGGTTTTTTGTGGTAAAAAAGATACGTTAGGGTCTTACTATGTTAAGAATTGAACTTTTTCCTAAAAAAATGTGGGCTCGAAGAATTGAATGTTAAGAATTGAACTTTTTCCTAAAAAAATGTGGGCTCGATTCTTCCCACCCCCCTCCCACCATATTACTTTAAAGTAATTATACTTCTCTATTACCCACACTATAAAAGCTATCAACTATCATCGAAGCCCCAAACCTCATGAACCCGTTAGGTCTCCCTACGGCATCCGACAGCAGGCGCGTGGGTTCACATGCGCCCTCCATGAGAACCACTGCCATTGATATTTTCCGTATGATCAGGACAAATTACGAAATTTTACTCTCTCTCTCTTAGCTCTGATGCCTTCCCAACCATCTTTTTGTCAGGGCCGTACACCTTACCGACCTCACTCTCAATTAAATCTTATTTAAGTACCTTTATTCTCATCGCCTATTGCTTTTTAAAACTGTTAAATGCACGGTATCTTGATGATTATTTTGTCCGACGTCACTACTAAGTAATAGCTACGGTATTCGCCTTGCCCATATAATAAAATGGAGTCTCGCCTACATGCAGGCTCTGGCTGCGTGCAGAGAGTCGGGTCTCCTCCAGCACGCTTACTTCCTCCAGCGGGACCTGGCATTTATGAAGGAGGTTAGTGTGTGTGTCTTCTTACGGCAGCGACGTTGNTGGCAGCGGGGTCTGCAACAAGATCACCACCAGTACCAATCAAAGGAGGTACAGAAGAGCTCACACCAAGCACAGCGCTTTTCAAGGTGGACCACCACTTATGTGGGCTAACAGACGAGGCACGACAGCAACCGGCGCGCTGTAGTGTGCGTTCGGTCTCTGATACTCCCAGAACTACCAATATTCGCAAATAAACTCTAATCAATCCCATATAGTAAAGTTGCTGTTTTGGAGTTGCAATTGGCCTGTGACGTGCAGCGTATTTTTAAATGTATCATG
This sequence comes from Parhyale hawaiensis, assembly GCA_001587735.2. NCBI lineage: Eukaryota > Metazoa > Arthropoda > Malacostraca > Amphipoda > Hyalidae > Parhyale > Parhyale hawaiensis. The sequence continues at coordinate 11,221,102 of LQNS02278143.1, read as the reverse complement.
TTTATTTATAAATATGTGTACCTAAATCTCTTCACTGTCATGAACGGTAAAAAAAAAAAGTTTCACCTTATAAACTGCGCAGGCGCACCGTTATTATTATTAGACTATTTTGGTATTGTCCCGCTATACGCAGTGCGCACCGTACATGCCCATTACTTCTTATAACAAACTACGGTATAGCTTGTCCCTGGTGTTAACTTGAAGAATGAATTCATGTTCTTTCTTTCATGAGCGACTTCCAGAAAAAGAAATAATTTAAAGGCGCTTACCTATCTGTAAACAACGAGATTGATGAGCAATCGAATGGTTTATGTGTGACAACCAATCAGAGATTATTAAAATGCAATAACGAGTAACCGAAGAACACCCAAGTTAGATTAGATTAGATAGGCGGCAGTAGACGAACCAAGAGGCCCATTCCCAAAGAGACCACGGAACTTACGCCCCGGCCTTTTATGAGCTATTGCCATTATGTTAGTAGGAAGTACAGGACTGGGGAAACGAGAGGAGAAAAAAAATGGAAGACGAATGAGAAAAAAAGAAGAGGGAGAAGAATCTCAGCCAAAGAGATGATCATGAATGCACGCAAGCATGATCGATACCCGCTAATATGCGGAGCTTAAAGATATAGATGGAGCGGAAGTGAGAATAAGTCAGCTTAAAATGGCCTCGGAAGCTTTGGCCGTTAAGTGCTTGCGACTCGTGGAGGAGTTCTTAGCAGTGGAGGATGTCTCTCCCAATGTATATCAAAACGATTTTTAAACGAGTTGACCGACTCCGCACCAACAACGTCGGAAGGGAGTCTATTCCAAATGCTGACTATTAAATAGCGAAAGAACTGCTGACACAAGGTTGTTCGTCGAGCTTTATGTTTGAGTTTTTTACCGTTGTTTCGCAAGCGATCATTAAGGTCTCTTTCAGGTTATGTACTTGAATAATCAGACTAGCGCGTTATTATTAACAAAAGTGTAAAATAAAGCAAGTAGTCGCAATAGCAAATACCCCGCTAACATGCTATGTAGAATCGACGAAAATTGTTAGCGGGAAACTCGTCATCTACGCTCAGGTCCACAATCGCCGACACCCTCCTCTCATGAGGGCTTACAGCGCACTGATTGCTAGAGCGGCACACAAAGTTTTCGTGCAATGACCGATCGGCCAAATTGCGGCGCCCAACCATCAACTGGCGCACACTGTCCGCTATGTGATAGGGACAGCCCGCGTTTCGGTAAACCCTGTCTGCTCGTGTAAACGGGTCTTAAGAAATGCGGCTACACAAACACCCACGCTGTTCCCGATACAACCATGCTTCCGCTTACACTGCAGCGGCCTTTAGTTATCAACAACGCAATTTCTGTTTTGCAGAGCGAGCCGCGCCGCCGAGGAGAGCTTCAGTGGCGGCCTGAGGGAGTACGAGACGGAGCTGCACCAGAGGCATCCTCTGCTGTCGCGGGTGTCCTCGTGGAGACAGCAGCAGCTGCTGCAGAAGGCGCAGCAGCTGCAGCAGCAGTTCAAGTGGCAGCCGCACGGCCAGGTGACATTATGTAGGCCTGCTGGTCGCGGCCCTTCGCACCCCGTGCTCCTTACAATGTCCTGTCTTGGCTTTTTTAAAAAAAAGAAGTGTTTTATACGTCCTAAATAAAGACTGCTGAGCGCCCTGTAATTAATACACGCTCCCCCTCTATTGATGTACAGTGTTTGAAAACGCCGGAGCGTAATGAGACGAATACGTTCTCGCCCTCTTCACCTTCACAGGGCATAGAATTGACAATAGGGTTGGGCTAATGAGGTTCGCCCATCCTATGTTATGGGAGGAGCGACCCCAGGGAGACCCTGTAGGCTTTCGGAGCGTCATTCCTCCGTGCCCACTTGCTACCTTCCGCTCTCATACTCACTCTTACTAATATTACTTTCCTCCGTTTTTCTTCTCCTTTCCCGACCTACTGTTCCCATGCGCAGTGATACTGTGTGGGAACACCCTCATGCATGGGTTTAATGTATCTACTGACATACTGCACGTCCATTTTTTCTTCCTCTGTGAGATTGCTGCTGTAGTGGAAAACAGAAGTTTAAACTACTACAGCTACCCAATAAACTTCACTTTTGACTCTCCTAAATTAGTTTTTACTTGCCTTTAAAGAATGTTTGCACCGACTTACAATAAGCTTGTGCTACAGTCATTTCTTGAATAGTACTACTTGAAAAATCTAAGGTTTTTTGTGGTAAAAAAGATACGTTAGGGTCTTACTAATGTTGAGAACTTTTTACTAAAAAATGTATGTAAAAAGCCCGTGGACTCGATTCCCCCCCTCCCTCCATATTACTTTAAAGTAATTATTCTTCTCTATTACCCTCAATATAAAAGCTATCAACTATCATAGAAGCCCCAAACCTCATGAACCCCTTAGGTCTCCCTACGGCATCCGACAGCAGGCGCGTGGGTTCACATGCGCCCTCCATGAGAACCACTGCCATTGATATTTTCCGTATGATCAGGACAAATTACGAAATTTTACTCTCTCTCTCTTAGCTCTGATACCTTCCCAACCATCTTTTTGTCAGGGCCGTATACATTGCCGACCTCACTCTCAACTAAATCTTATTTAGGTACCTTTATTCTCATCGCCTATTGCTTTTAAGAACTGTCAAATGCACGGTATCTTGATGATTATTTTGTCCGGCGTCAGTACTGAGTAATAGCTACGGTATTCGCCTTGCCCTTATAATAAAATGAAGTCTCGCCTACATGCAGGCTCTGGCTGCGTGCAGAGAGTCGGGTCTCCTCCAGCACGCTTACTTCCTCCAGCGGGACCTGGCATTTATGAAGGAGGTTAGTGTGTGTGTCTTCTTACGGCAGCGACATTGCGGTAACGCAGCTGCTCCTTAGAACTTTCTTCTTCTGTGTGCATGGAGCTGCAAGGGCTCGAGAGCATCGATTCTCAGAGTGGGCGCCTCCCAGACGGAAATATATTGTTGACTGAACTTTACCGAAAGCAGCGTAAGGATGTCTCCAAATATTATTGTTGCAGTTAGTAGGCCTACCGAAGCTAGAACTGTGTTATGGCAATTCTCCTAGATTTGTTAGTTTGCCTACAATGAGCGTGCTGCTTGCCTTAGGCTGCATGATACCTAGTATCATCTGTTGTATTATTTTGTGTGCTTACAGAGAATACCAAATGCTACACTGGCACATTGCTAATATCCCTCGCGTTGTACCCGAACAGAGCGCGCTGCTGTAACTAAGGCTGCGTAAGCGCATTGCAAAATTCCTTGCTTTGTACCTGTAACACATCGCTTTTTGGCGAGCTTTGCTGCCCCGCTATGCAGACCGCTGCCTTCCTGAATCATCCTTGGTTAGCAAGAGCAGTAATATGAGAGGCGCGTCTGGTGAGCGTGGCTCTCTCTCAGAAGTGTTATGGGTATGCGAGGGGTACCTCCTCAGCTGTCGTCATTGTTGCAGCTGCTATTTTTCTTAAACCCGATTCTGCAGCAAGGGAGCCAGCTGTGCTCTCACTTTGTATAAGCGAACCTAACATCTTCGAGTTGTGTTGTGAAGTTGTGCAGCCGGGAACGGTCGGGCAAGTGATCTTTTTCTACTCTAGGTCACCAGTGCCCTACACTGGGGCTGTGCTAACGACGTTTAGAGCGCGTGCAGTAGGCCAATAACAATTATAGCATTGTTTTACGTACTCACCCAAGTGCATTTAGCTATACATACTGTACTTATTTTTATAATATAACCCAAACTTTCCAAATGTCTTTATTACAGTCACTTTCTCTCTAGCCTTTGAGTGCTTTGGTTCGCTTAGCATAAGCTAAACATTGGCCACTTGTGTACCAAAATGCTCTGTGTCCCAAGTAGATGAGGTGTACAAATTTTCATGGAACTGTTCGAGTAACATGAACGTAAGGTCTTGTTGCTATTAGCCGCAGTATCTCCAACATTCCATAGTTTTGCGCGGCGAGCAAGCCAGCCAGGATCCACCAATTAGAGTATTCGCAATTGTGGCCTATGTTAGGAATCTATTCGATGTACACATTGTGAAGCACGTAACACTGAGAAGGCGACTTGTGCACAGTTGCTAAGCGCCTACCTATGTACATGGTTTGGTAGCTTGGCCTTCGGCGCGCTTCTCGGCGAGTCCAGCCATTGCATCCCGTCTCCCGTCTGCCCTGCAGCAGTGTGCGCCATTAGCATTCTGAGACTGGGAGTTACGCCTGACTGCATAGCTGTTAGCAACATTTCGCAGTTACGTTGTATCTTTCTTGGCGGAGTTCCATTCCCGTAGGCATGCCATAGGTCGGTGTGGACTAGATTGGCGAGTGGAGTGCGTTCCAATGAGCTCTCCAAGATTCAGTTTCATTAACGTTGCCTCACTGGAGTACTTACTGCTTTGTAACCTACAACACCACTACAATATACGAGTTATTCGTTCAGTGAACTCCGGGGGTTTACCTGTTGTATTCTTATTTAGGGCAAGGTTCAGTATAAGACTGACCACACTGTGCCATAGGGTAAAGGGTGCGTTGTGTGTTGCGACCGCTTTTGCGAATGTTGTATTGTTGCGAACTGCACCCTCCCTCCTGAAACCTACAGGTGCGGCGGCCGTACCTAAGGCTACGTATTGCCCCCTCAGGGGACATAGGATGGGCCATAGGGTTAGATAGGTTCACCCATTCTATGTTATAAGACGCGGCGATCCTAGGAGGCTCGTGTAGGTTGCCCTAACCATTAGCTAGGCCTTCGGGACGTCTATCTTTCGTGCCCACTTTGCTTCCTTCCATTTAGCTACATACTCCTACTTGCTCGTGCTTTATTCTGATCTTCCTCTTCTTTCCCAAATTGCTGCTCCCATGCGCATTGATCGTGTGTGAGAACACCTTCGTGCATGGGTTCCCCATTTCTATAGACATACTATATGTCCCTTCCTTTTCCTCGCTTAGAAGAGCTTAGTACTTATTTAGCGAGGCATAAACTTTCTTATATTACTAGTGCTACGTTATTGACGTCGGTAGGGTAGCATTATTGGGGGAGGCGGGCTTAGCCCCTGGAGTGTGTTCGTTAATGAAGAATTACCATTATTGTGCAAATATTTCAGTGTACAAAACCAGAGTATGCAACCGTCAGAAATGACGGCAATAACTTCATAATGAAGCTTTTATGCTTCTTGCTTGTAGTACGGGTTTTACTGCAAAATATGCCTTGCTATCATGAGTAAGCGAGAGCAGAATTTCCCTCCTCCCAGTAAAAACGAGTATATTAATTTGGACGCTTTAACGTCAAGTTGTGCCAAGAAAATATAGTTGAGTCAAAAGAATGCACCGTCAATACTCACTTGCTGCTGTATCCTGGACACCAGCAGTTGACCCACCGGGATCGAGCCTTGGCTGCGATAAGAATTTAAAACCTCGGGCTTTTTTTTAGCGTGAAGCTTCAGCTACCGCGATCAAATTCAGCTAAGGAACACATAAATGAATGAATTTTGCACGAAAGGAACGAAAACTCCGTCCAAGATTGATCCTCTCGTATGCCGCGCTCAAAAGGCTAGGTAGCAACTACAGTGGTACCTACTTTACTAAGCGATGTGGTCTTCAGAAAATGCCGTAGCTCGAGCATGTGCCGAAAATATATGAGCCATCTTAACTTTAGGACTCGAATATCCGGCTACTGCACCTTGTTAAGCAGTAGATGAATCTATTCCCTATCTTAATGCTTAAAATAGTGACGGAGAGTCGCTCCAACCTGCAAACCATATGACCGAGCAAGTTGCTAACAAACTGCATTTATTGTATAGCTAATGGATTTATGCAAATATTCAAAGTTGTGGGTTTCATCAGTCTCCCTAAAATGGTCCGAAAGGTGCAATTCGACCAAAACCGCGTTCCACCACAATTGTTGCGCACACTATGATCAGAATTTTTGCAGTGCGCGTATAAAAAGAACAGCCCTTGTTGACCGTGTGACCACCGGTAAAATGTGCGCGACTTTTGCAAGCGAAGAGTGCAGCGCTTGTGCTGTACTGTTCGCGGTACCAGGTGTTGCGCTCTGTTTGCCCTCTGTGATTTAGTTGGTAATATGGACGGACAGGAAGAGGTACGGCTTTGTGGTACAGCCTGTGTCGTCATATGTAGTTAATTAAAAGAAAGCCAAAGCACTTTGGTTTATAGATACTGTATCTCCTATACCAGAACCTGACGCTTTCGAATCTGCAATTTTCTTCCGCTCCCGGCGGTACTGAGCAAGAATAATCTTCCATTTCCGGATGACTTCAGTCGAGTCACAAATAAATTTTTCTGTCAAATCTTTAGTTGAATCATATCTTTTGTTTTTATTTCTATATTGATCGTGTACAGTGTCCCTTAGCACTGGGATCGTTTCAATGGCTTGAATAAACTTGATAATTTTGTCGTTCGTCCAATCCATATTTTTTTAATGCGCGCGTACACGGTGCTCCCTGTACTGTAGCAGAAGCAAGACTGAGTGAGCCAACAAAATAATGCTGTTAGTTTAACCGAGTCCACTGAAAAGTTGAGTACGCGCACACAAGTTCGCAGCTCTTCGCACACTTTGCTAAAATGTTCGCCTACAATTTGTTGCTGTTCGTTTGTACGTTTCCACCGGCACGTACATTTGTTCTGCGCAGTGTCGCACTGCGCAGCACACTGGGGGGAATCGCACCTTAACGACAGCGATGGGCTACACAACTGCACGTCTAATTTGCCTTACATTACACCGCCACAGAGAGCGCCACTGCTGCAGAAGGAGCTGCAGAGCCTGAAGACCCCGGCGAGAGAGTTCCAGTGGCGCAGTCAGATCATGTCGCCGCTCGCGATGTAGCACGCTGCCTGCAAGGTCCCGTGGAGCGAGACCATCCCGACGGTGCTGAGCAGCGTGCCCACCTCCATCACCGCCCCACGGTCCCCTCACCAGCCTGGCTATGTGCTACACAAGCAGGTACCTCCTTCTGGACCTTTTGCATAAACCCTTAGTGCCTAAATTAAGCATCTATTTTCACTGGTAGAGCGCTATTTGTAGCGCTCAGAAATGCACTGTTGAGACAGGAGTCTCAAGTGCGCTACTTAATTACCTCCGCCAAGGAGGTTATGTTTTCGCTGTGTTTGGCTGTATATTTGTCTGTCTGTTTGTTTGTCTCTTTGTCTGGCTGTTACCAAGATAGCTCAAAAAGTTATGAACCGATTTGGATGAAATTTACAGGGATTGCTAGGTATGTAAGGAGGAACAGATGATTAACTTTTGTTGAAGATATGTCCATCCGTTTGTTTGTTTGTTTGTCTGCCTCATTTTTCTCAATGCCATAACTCAAAAAGTTATGGATGGATTTTGATGAAATTAACATCAGTTGTTAGGTATATATATCGGTGAATAAATGACCAAATTTTGATAATGATCCGTTTGTTCGTACGTTTGTCACTGTTTTTAATTTTATGCTTGTTAGCACAATAACTCAAAAAATAATGAATGGATCTTTATGAAATTTATAGGCGTTGTTAGTAATGTTAAAAGACATAAATGATTAAATTTTGGTGCAGATCGGTGTGTTCGTTTGCATGTTTGACTCATGTTTGTCATAACGTTTGTTAGCAGTATAACTTAAAAAGTTGTGAACGGATCTTCAAGAAAATTGCTCAAGCTGTTTTTACCATCAAAAGGCACAAATGATAAAGTTTTGGAGTCTATATAAAGAAAATTATGGTTTCAGAGACAATTTGAATTTTTTTGTTACCGTTGTCTCTCTTGGCGGAGGTATTCGCTCTCAGAGTGCTCTAGCTATAGTTTTGCTACTTGAAGTTCGTTTATGTTACCTTAGCCATTAGCTAGGCCTTCGGGACGTCTATTTTTTGTGCCCACTTTCATGCTTTATTCTGATCTTCCTCTTCTTTCCTGACTTGCTGCTTCCATGCGCATTGATCCTGTGTGGGAACACTTTCCTGCGTGGGTTCCCCATATTTCTATCGTCGTACTATAGCTATGTCCCTTGCTTCTATCTCTGTTAGATCGCCATTGTTGTGGAGACGGAGGCTTTAACTACACAATATGTTATTATAATAATAATCCCTGTAGTTTATTGATTGATCGATTATTTCCAGCGTATGTTAGGTACCTATTTATTGAGTCTATAAAGCCACCCGGACCGTGGAGGAACAGGAGTCGCTGAAGGACAGACTGTACGACGCCAGCTTGACACGTCCCTGAGTTCCTTAAGAGAGCCAAACTGCCATTAAGTTTCTTTCCGTCTTTCTCTTCCGACCAACAGTCTTTATTCTGTTCTTTTTCTGCTTTCCATCTGGATCAGCATAGTTTTTAGAAGAGAAGACCTAATATTGAAATACGACTAAAGTCTAAATAGTTACGGTATACAATGCTAATTACCTATGTCAAGAAAGTGATGCATGCTACGCCTGGCCACGCGCTATCGCCAGGTTCATGCCACCCGAAGCCTGGAAAATTTCTATACTTGTGATTTAAGATCGTCCATTTTAGACGCGCTGTTTTGTTTTCGTTACTTAACTTGACACGCAAGTACATGAATTATCAAGCTAGTGAGAAGTATCTCGCGAGTACAGAAGTTTTGATGCGTGATGCTCATTGCAACTCTCCCCTGGCCAACTTTATGCGCTGGCTAATATTTTATCTGCCTAAGTATTATTCCGTTGCACCGTGAGTCGCCCGCTACTTGGCAGCACTGTACACACACACAGGGCTTCCTCCAGTGCAGGTGTTTGTCTTGAGTAATGTTTAGCTGTGGCGGCATGAATGAATAGCCCTATTTCATTATCCACGTGTAGCATGTGAAGCGCATATTCTGATTGGAACATAATACGAAGTAAATAGCAGCCTAATATATTGAATATAATATTCCCAACTAACTGTATTTGGTGCCCAAATGCTGCACATTGGGGAAACAGGTCACTCGTCGCTACCCCCGCTATTACCAAAGGACCCCTTGAATTACGCGGACCTCAGTTGTGCTTTTGGATATCATTCTTCCATGCCCAGTTGGATTCCTGTCATCTTCATACCCTAACTGATGATGCTTTGCTCTGCTCTTCCTTTTCTGTCTCCACTTGCTGTTCCTATGCGCGCTTGATCCGTGTGGGAACACGCTCGTGATGTCGCCTTATTGTCCCTTATTTCCTTCTCTGCTAGATTGCCTTTATTGCGAAAACATGCTAAACTTATTCTATGCAGAACAATTGTAAGTTCACTAAGTGTAATACCTCTTGCTGTATTTCTCTTGGTGATCAGGTGGTGCGCACAACATCCACCAGGTGGCCGCTGTGGCGCGTCTTCAACGCCGTGCACAGAAGTTACGCCTGGACCTGCAACGCTGTGTTCCTCTTCGGTCTCTGGGTGCCCCTGTGCTCGCCCGTCAGCCTCAGAGCTCTCTGCTCCTCCCAGCCCTTCATGCCTGACTATGAGCTCTCGCAGGTCAGTGTTATCCGGCCACATTTGTGAGGAGCTTCCTGTTTATCCTCCAGGTGGACACTTGTGACACGTTCGTAACGCTAAGTCATAGGCATGTTTGACACTTTCTTAATCCATTAACGTACAAAGAAAATCTTTATTTGTCGTCTGAAAAGCATTGTTCTTCCCTCCATAAAAATTAACTGTGTATCTGTAACTATACGCTTACTTACTCAAAGCCCCCAAACAAATTTATTTGCTAGTGTCAATATTGAATAGCGTTGTGTTGTAGATACGTCGTCCATTTGCAACACCAGTCAGATTTCTGTCCTTGTACCCAGGTAGCATTGAAACTTATATTGATATTAGAATAATATTATGAAGTAACATTATATAAGGTTATACATCAATATTAAAATAATATTAAAAAGTGCCAATTATTTCAAAGTTAGGATANAAGTTACGCCTGGACCTGCAACGCTGTGTTCCTCTTCGGTCTCTGGGTGCCCCTGTGCTCGCCCGTCAGCCTCAGAGCTCTCTGCTCCTCCCAGCCCTTCATGCCTGACTATGAGCTCTCGCAGGTCAGTGTTATCCGGCCACACTTGTGAGGAGCTTCCTGTTTATCCTCCAGGTGGACACTTGTGACACTTTCTTACTCCATTAATGCACAAAGAAATTCTTCATTTGTCGTCTGAAAAGCATTGTTCTTCCCTCCATAAAAATTAACTGTGTATCTGTAACTATACGCTTACCTACTCAAAGCCCCCAAACAAATTTATTTGCTAGTGTCAATATTGAATAGCGTTGTGTTGTAGATACGTCGTCCATTTGCAACACCAGTCAGATTTATGTCCTTGTAATGATAGCATTGCTGTACCTATTCGTAACTTTGGCTCCCATTCATCATATTAAAAACAAATTGTCTGCGCTCGACCGATGAGGCAAATTTGCCGTTCCAGCCCTGGGAGGTCCCCGGGACATTCTACAGTGCATCCTAAATATCCATTTATGTATAATTTTAGCTCAAGGAGTGATTGCTACGTTTCAAACATTGCTGCCTGTACGAGGCATCGGGCTATTCGTTGGTTCTCATTGGGTTCAGGTTCAAGTTGCTAGCCCTGAAATGCTTTATATATACGTTCATATTAATAATCTACAACCGTCGTGCTACTAAGTTGATCATCGTATATCTCAGTTCGGGACCTCGGAGGCTTGCAATTATTGCCTGTCTAAACAAAGAGCAAGTTATTGAAAGTAAAGTGGTAATGCTAAGCCATAGACCATATGATACTTCATTACTCGCTTCTCTCCAGAGGCCCTCACGGTAGATTGATAAAACTTCGATTAAATGTGTTCGAATTACCATAGCCAAAAATGTAAACTGTACCAAGAGATGCTAGGAATACATCTACTGGAAAGAAGCTCTCATACGTGAGCATTGGCCAATGGTAACANATGATACTTCATTACTCGCTTTTCTCCAGAGGCCCTCACGGTAGATTGATAAAACTTCGATTAAATGTGTTCGAATTACCATAGCCAAAAATGTAAACTGTACCAAGAGATGCTAGGAATACATCTACTGGAAAGAAGCTCTCATCGTGAGCATTGGCCAATGGTAACACGCAAAATTAATGCTGGTCTATATTAGATCATTTTGGGGCCTCGAAAGTTCAATGAGTGTCATGCACCTGGGCATCTAGCTACGAATTATATTTTTTTGCTAGTGAACACTATTTCTTTCATCGCGACAAATCGTTTACTGTTTTTTGAGGTCCACATGTCAACAACGCTTGGTCCACTTGGGAATTTGAATGGGCGGTCAAGTATAATGTACACTATGAAGCATAATTTCTGATGCACTGTCTTAGCATGGAGTCCCACTTTCAAATAGCGCCATTCTGGCGAATATTTATGTTTAATGTAAACAGTGTAAGGTGAACTTGATAATAATATGCTTTATTAGGTGCACATCGGAACATGATACACTGGAAACAGCTTAATACTAAAGTTACATTAGATACTAAGATCAGGTAATACTATTATTAAAAACTACACTGCATTGCGGCCCATTGTTTTGCTCCTATTTGGAAATAGTGTGCGCTGCCATCGCTTATACGTGTTAGACAGTTTGTAACCAGGCCCGTTACGGATCACCTTGAGTAAGGTGTTATCAGATTTTTCTATCTTGAGGTGGAGACTCGGAGGGCATTTTCTTGCCCTGACTTTGAGACAATCTGTATACTTGTGAGCAAATATCGTACTTGCTCTAGTTGACCTCTTGACCTCGGCCCATTCATCAGGCGCCGAAATAGGTATGTCATTATAGGCTACACGTAGGCGTCCAATCAATTTCTGCTTAAATTAGACCAAAGCGAGTTACAGTACAGGGGATAGCAGTAGCTTCGAAAGAGCCGGCATTTAACCTCATCCGAGCTATGACCAAACTTTCTAATTAGCATGTTGCCCACTGCGTGGAGCTTTCACGTTTCTTTCTCTATGTCCTGGTTATCACGAAAATCATTGGCGATTTATGACCCATGTATGAGAAACTGTCAACGTAAGTGAGATCGACACCATTATGTCGAGTGACTTTATCGGAAGGCAGGTTACTTCTCCTAAGTTGAATGTACGTACTAACATTTCTAACAGCATTAGCTATATTCAATACACAGTTTGCTGGCTTCGCTCTCGCAAATTGAGACCAATTTTTGCAGCCCACTGGAATGGGGAGAAGCAAGGACCACAGCATAACTGAGCGCATTTACTGCGTGACCATTAATGTGACACCCCACTCCAGTTGCGTCCAGATGGGTGTGGATGCTATCAATGAAGATATTAAAGAGAATTGGAGAGAGTAAGCCCCCTTGTCTTATACCGTTAGTCATGCCAAACGCTGATGACGTTGCCGCTCCCCATTTCACATAGCATTTCTGAGTTTGAAACCAGTATATTAGTATATGAGTTCAGTTGTCCTCAGGAGCTCGTTTGCCCTCAGGTAAACGGTGCGGTGTGTCCCAGCCGTGCGTCCCTCACCCCCACCCTCTCCCACCGGCTGCATCACCTCTGGAGGAAGATTGCCAAGGCACGAACGCACTTCGAGACCACACCAGACACTGGTGAGCTATGCTTAGTTTGCTGACTTCTCTGCACCGTACTTTTTTGTCTTAGTTACCCTCACTCTTTGTATTGTCAACACGAGTGTCTGCCAAATAAGTGGTGCTCTACAGTCCCACACTGGGATATTTGTAATTGTTTAATGAATTTAATGTTGCATGCAGCGTATGCTGTATAGTAATGTCAGTAGCCAACCTTTTTTCATGAATCATAAATATCCTGGTACGGAACTGTCGATCGCGCCCAACCCCCACTTCAGCAGCCACAGTCCGCCACTGCTCTTTATGATGCTTTCGAACTCGCTGCGGTCCGTATTGTGGTCTTCCATCACACACGTGATGAAAATTTGATGGAATGTTGAAAAAAAAATAATTGTTTTTAAGGGAGCATTGCGACTGAAAGACAGCTGGATTAGATTATACAAAGACTTTTTTAAGCAAGCGTCACCTCCCGTGATCCCTTCAAGCATCTGTTCCACTATCAGCTCATGCACCTCAATGTTTGTTGCCTTTTGCGCGCCCGCCTGTGCTGGTGCCTGGCCACATCGGGGTCTTTGTTTACGAGCGGATGGATGTGGCAGCTCCCGCGTTTTCATTGAAGGAGGTAGCAATGGCTACGGGGATCGGATCCTGAAATTTTCCTGAGGCTAAACTATGCCTGGCTCACTGATTGGCTGCGGAATTGGTTGGGAGGCTGTGATTGGTGATAAGGGAGCAGCCATCAAAAAACAAAGAAATATCCCCCCGCCAGTAGGGCGGCCACGACATGTGGCTGTGTTCCCTCCTATTAAACCTCCTTGCTCAGCTCATGCGACGTGCACCGCAAAAGGGGTCTCAAGACTTACCGAATCAGTGCTTTCCAAGCAGGTGCAATCCTCCATTTGGAATCATAGTCAGAAAGCCGATCATTCGTTAAGAATGTCTGTTTTTCTTGTTATAGCCTTGATACAAATAAGTAATAGCAAGGAATTTACGGTGATGGAATCAATATACGTGAATCGATCGTGAAATATTTGCTGTCCCATTAGAAATTCTGACGTACATTCGCTATTAATTTTTGTCTGATATCTATTCTCCTAGATTATTTCATGTTAATAACAATAGCTCCCTTTGTGGTTTCCAGTCACTGATGATGGGTTCTGTGTAATCCAAAACGTTTGCAAAACTTGTTTTTAGTTACGACATTGGTTTTACTTTTTTGCTTTACGGTTACATATAGTAGTGAGTTTCCGCTGCTGAAATGTAGCTTGCATCTCTTTCTCAGCAGATTCTTAAGATCATGTTCTTTCTGTGTAGCAAAGATGGTATCCAAGAATGCCCCGCCGTCCTTATTATTTCCCTTAAATCAAGTTGCTAATGTTCATGCATCAACTTCCTGTTATCGGCTGTCGCTCCCGCAGGCTTCATCGGTAAAGGGATGGCCAGGCACCTCAATCGCCTCTACAACTATGTGCTGAAGGGCGTGTTTGGGACGCTCTTCTACGTCCTGGTGTTCCCTGTGCTCTGCCTCCTCGCCTCCCTCTTGTCTGTTGCTGCTGCCCTCCTGGCCCCCCTCTGGTGAGTGCTGCCTGTCCCCTGCGGGCCCCCTCTGGTGAGTGCTGCTCTGCCCCGGAATGTTAGCTGTTGCCTCACCAATAGGCCTAACGGTTGCACACTCCGTAGGAGTCCTACATTGTCGGGGAGTCGGGGTCAGGATCTGGCTTTACCCACAAGTTGTAGTCAACAAAAATGGGCCCGTATTGTTTGGGAAAAAAGTCGGAGGTGGTGTCGGGCATGTTTGAAGTTCACGGAGTTGGGGTCGAACATGGTGCATTCAACTCCTGAGCTTTGTTACCAGTCGCTCAGTTCACATTAGGTGTTGGTGTGAATAGACATGATAGACAAAGACATGATAAATATTTTGTTAATGTTATAAGAATAGGTAGTGTCTTCGTGTGGTTCGGTGCCCATGATACTTACGCGATTCTTGCAGTCGCCTTCTCAGCCGCTGTCTATACTTTTTGTGTCTATTTGTGAGAGCTGTGTAATTAGATGTAATAGGCTAAATGGTTTTGGCTATGTTGCAAGGATACATAGCATGCTTCTGTCAGTAAATTGGCTTACAGACTCCCAATCCTAGCTGATTAAGTGATAGCATAACAATTTTTATACTAATTCTAAAGAATGAGTCTAACACATAGTCTTCTTTAACGTCGCAGACCTGTACAATTAGTCTGTGTAGTAAATGGTGATAATCTGCAAAAAGATGTATTTTAAATACCCAAGAGAACTCCGTAGCCGTACCTTTAGAGGACCATGTGGGTTACGGCGTGGTACCCACTCAAGCTTATGGAAAGCTGTCCCTCGGGGCCCTCATGAGTTAACTGAGATAGCTCCGTAGTCGCACCTCCTGCTAATGTTGCTTTGTTCTGATCTTCTTCGTGTCTGAGTTACTGTGCTCAAGTGCGCTCACCCAGCGTGAGGATACCATCGTACATAGATTTCACGCTTCTCCGATTGACATACTACCTGCGTATTCTTTCTCTGGCAATCTCTTTGATTGCCATTGTAGCAAAAAAAGGTTAAACTTTACAGTGTAGCTAATAAGTTCGTCTCGGCTCTTATGTTATTCAGGTCCACAGTGATGGTTTAAGTTGCTGTGCCGTTTCCTTCTCTGTTTGCTGATCCGTGCATGGATTCCTAGTGTTACTTGCTACGCTTCACGTTTCTTCTATCCTCCCGTCAGCAGATTATAACCAACAATGTGCGTAGGAAACCTTCCAGTACGAAACCATTACTGCTGTTCACAGTTGGAGGCGCCCCATAATTAACTTTTTATCCCGGCCCTGCCAGTCATTTTTGGAAGTTCTCCGCTCAGCGGCCGTCCAGCTACCCCCAAGTCGCAAATTTTAAGCCTTAACCTGCTCTTTTTTTGGCTGAACTGGCCTCAGAATTGCTTAAGACCTGCGGCCTGGCTGAAAACCTCAACTGCTTTGTTATGGCAATAACTGACGGGGCCGCCAGCGGGATAGCCGACAGTACGCGGGCCAGGGCTGATTGCTGTAGTGCTGCTAGGAAATTAAGAACTGGCGAAGAATAAAAGCAAGAAAAGCTGCAGCGTTCCGCTCTCCTACTTCTTCATTAACTGTCCTACTGGCCTGCGTGTCCAGATTTGAGGGTCCATCCGTATGCTAATTTGAAATTCAATTAGAATATTTGCTGAAATCCATGGGTCGCAGCTCAACACAACCTACCAAAGCAATTTATAAACATATTCTGACTTTCTAGCAGCTGGCCGTGGACACCAGGGTTACGGAGTCGGATTTAGTGACTTTAGTGTCCAGGAGTTGGAGTCGGTGGAATTGGCTCATTTTGTCATGAGTTGAAGTCGGTCAGTTATGGGGTCCAAAGAGTCGGAGTCGGACTTCGTCCGGCCGATTCTGCAATCCTGGTGGATACACACACGTACCGTGGCCTATACAGCACACGCTGTTGCTTTGCTATGGCAAACTAATGCGCCGGTATTGCAGCCCGGACGTTTGTGTAGCAGCAACGGACTTTGGTAACGAGTCGCTGTTTCTCTATTTTAGTCTCAGTAATTGTTTCTGATCTGATACCTTAGCCTGGCGTGCGCCTTCGTGACATCTTGCTCTGCTGACCACTTTCTTTCTTTCTTGCTGTGCCACGCTGTTCTTCGTCTTGTCTCTTAGCCCTTTAGGGATTCCACATTATTACAATACGCATGTTCCTTCCCTCAAAAATCGCCAGTTACGCATCCAGTTATATCCATTCATTCCTAACATAACCTTGAACTACCCTAACCTGATCACTCACTGCTTCTATTTTAACCTAACTAACCACTCATCACTACTATTTTTACCTCACTTGGACTAGCCTTTCCACTCTGTATTTCAATTCAAACCTAAGTTCCTAACCACTCACCACTTCTATCCCATCCATCGTACTGAACTCTTATGACCCCCCGCAGGGTGCCTGCTACAGTGGTGGTGGTGAGCCTGCTGTCGCCGCTAGTGTATGACTTCGACGCCCCACTGCCAGAGCGTCGGTGGTTCCCTTACCTGCGGGCTGTGGTGGGCAGTGTGGTGATGGCTGGTCTGCTGCAGCCGCTGCTGTTGCTGCTGGTGCTGCTCCTCTGCCCGCTGCTGGCTCTTGTTGTGCTGCTGTGTAAGTCTGCGCCTGCGTGCTGCTGTAGCCTGCCTGGACGGTGGGGCTCCAAAGCCCTCGTTGGAGTGGGAGTCCCGGGACTCTGAGTCAAACTTTCATCCTGCCAGTTGCTGACCATTTTGACCCTACGAGTACTCGAGTGCCTGCCGACTATCATCTAAGGCGTATAATTCTATAGTAGTATAGCAGTAGCATAGTTCTATTCTATTCTTCTGTATGATTCTATTATCGGCTTCAAGTACAGCTGTGCTTGTCTAGGGAGGCTTAACTAGGCGTATAATCTGATTTAGCTGCAGTTGTGTATCGCACAAAGAGAGAAAGTTCTTCTGCATACAAATACCTTAGGTCGTTATCACGTTGTGGCGTCTCTTCCTACTTCCTACTGATGAGGTTTTCTCCTGTTCTTGCTTTTCTTTCCCCACTTGCTATTCCTGTGCTTGTTGATTCTTTTTACATAGGTTCCACGTTTCTTTCGATATTCAATATGTCCCTTCTTACTTCCTCTCTTTGCATCACAGTGTACGGTGTAGGTAGGGAGCCTTAAACTAAGCTATAATAACAATGATAAGTTTTAAAATAGAGTCGAACATCAAATAAAATTATTCTGCATAAAAGAATGATTTCTGCCCAAGTTCTTGACTGTAGAACACCTCATCTTTCACTTGAAACAGCTGTTTTCTGTTGAGAGGAAGCACTGAATGAAAGACACGTAGGTATCAAAATGAGCCAAACCCAATTAAAAATTTTCGGTGGAACAAGCACGGCGTATGGTGTGCACCTGGTCGCCCTTTTGAGCGGGGCATCCGTGAGGCTCGGGTGCTGCACGGTTGCTATGCGCGTTTTTGATGGGTGGTACGGGCGACCTCGTTCCGAACATAAATCACCCATACTGGGCGCGCTTGTCCGACCGTGTTCCACGGATGTTCCACGTCGTGGCCAAAATAGCAGTATACTGCTACTTCTGCGGAGGCGCGGAATATCCGTGGAACACGGTCGGGCAAGCGCGCCCAGTATGGGTGATTTATGTTCGGAACGAGGTCGCCCGTGCCACCCATCAAAAACGCGCATAGCGACCGTGCAGCACCCGAGCCTCACGGATGCCCCGCTCAAAGAGGCGACCTGTGGCGGCCATGTGTGGACCAGACGCCAGGATAGTTCCACGGTAGTTCCACCGAAAATTTTTAATTGGGAAGCTTTTGCAAGTACCGTATTTCACGAATAGATGGTCTTCGTACAACTATGTATCATCTGCCTCGCTACAAGCGTCAATATAGGTACACTTTAAAGTTGATTTTGGTGCTTTCTTCTCCAGCCCGTTTTGGTCTGGAATTCTTTGCGGGGATCAGCGTTCGGCGTGGAGATCTGCAGGCGTTTTAGTCAGCTGTTAATGGTTTTTGATAGATTTTCTTGGCAGCGTATCGGGCTTCGCGCTGTTGCGTAATGCTTTAGTTGGGTTTAATTACGTGTCTACTTGTGTCCCGAGTTTCCCCGTGTTGTGTTGATGAGTTTTTTTGGAAGATCTAATGAAGGGTTATTTTGTTCCGTAACATAGCTTCTTAAATTTACGTAAAAAGGCTTCATAGACGACTCATTGTTGGTTGTTCATCTTTTGTATTTTTGGAATCACAGTGACAGTTGTAGACACACGAGATGACTCAGTTACAATTCAATTACAGGGCGATACATGGTCGGCAAGTGAGGCCATAACAGCGCTAACGCACTCTACTTGTTGTATAAAAATAGAGGCTAGCTGAACAAGCTGGAGGGCGACTGCCTGTCGGCCCTCCAACCTCAAAAACTGCACCCCTCAATTCGGACAGCTTAACCCTCAACAGGTCGGGTTCAACCCCCTCAACCCGCATCGTCCAATGCAAACATTTCTATCGTAAAAACATCCCCTCCTACGTATGCTTATTCGTCACTGCTCTGATGACGTCATCGAGATTTTCCTCATAGAACTCCCAACGAGGGAGTAGAAAACGCTCATTGGTGGCTTCTCTTGCAAAGGGGGCCCCTCCCACATTATTGCTGTCCTTCGATCCTAGCCAAGTAAAGAATTAACTGTAAACTCCTCACGAATATCGGTTACCGGCGGCTTTTCACGCACCATTTAACTCGCCAACAGCGAATCTCAAGCTTGCTTCACATTTGGTTTTTCCTTCAGAAACCCATTAATTTCCGACCACAGGTTGTCACAGACAGAGACCTGCACGACCCTTTTTGAACCTGACACCCTCGCAGAGGTTCTCTGCTTCGGTCAAGTCGTTAATTATTGTCACTGTTTCCCCTGGTCGTATCTCTTGTCCGCACTTATTTGAGATAGCCATGTTTTAGTAAAAAAAAAACGTGCAAATTATTTTGTTTATACCGTGCAAATTATTAAATGACCTATCAAAACGTATATATGTATCACGATATTAACTTCCAATGTTTTCCCAACAATATACAGATACTGATTGCAGCTTTTCTGACGACTGCTACAAAAAACATGATTATTATTAGGAGGGTCGTAATCATTAAGATTTGCGGTAGGAATTCTTATGATTACGACACCTGCAACAATATGTTTGGGCATCACGCACCCAAGGGTCCCGAGTGCCTTCTCCGCAGGGGCTGTAGCATCTGGCCGCAATTCCTGCTGAGAAGGTTAGTTTTGTTGAGTTAGGTAGGTTATCTTTATTTCCTTTCTGTCCCTCGAGGTGGCCGACTTTTTCTGCGGGGCTCCTACCTTGCCCATGCGGAGGGCCACAGAAGGGACCGTCCGCACGGGCGCTTCTTTCTTCTGTCTTCTTCTCTTTTCGTCCTTCATCTCTTGCCACCTGAGCACAACGTTGTGGTTCCGGC
>LQNS02278143.1:11190552-11201515 GCA_001587735.2 Parhyale hawaiensis | reverse complement strand
TATGATTACGACACCTGCAACAATATGTTTGGGCATCACGCACCCAAGGGTCCCGAGTGCCTTCTCCGCAGGGGATGTAGCATCTGGCCGCAATTCCTGCTGAGAAGGTTAGTTTTGTAGAGTTAGGTAGGTTCTCTATATTTCCTTTCTGTCCAGCGAGGTGGCCGACTTTTTCTGCGGGGCTCCTACCTTGCCCATGCGGAGGGCTCCAGAAGGGACCGTCCGCGCGGGCGCTTCTTTCTTCTGTCTTCTTCTCTTTTCGTCCTTCATCTCTTGCCACCTGAGCACAACGTTGTGGTTCCGGCTGTCAGCCGAGTAAATCATCTTAGATCGCTATTGATTGTCTAAGTGTCAGAAATAGCGGGACAATACCAATATAATAGTAATTGTGTTCCGAGCGTAAAATTTTTAATAACTTTAGCTATTTTGCACAGCATTGACCATGGATTTTTTTGGCCCCCCTTTTATTATCATCTACGTTTGTTCCATCGAGGGTCGAATTTTTCCCTGTCTTATCCCTGTACAGGAGGTGAACAAGAAATATGTAAATACATACAGTATGTTCTTCGTAAGTGCGTCGTGCTAAAAGTTGTGTGCCGCTCAGAGCCGTCTAACAATTAGCCTGTTGCAGTGGCGCTGTGTCGGTACGGACTGCGGTCAGGCTGGGACTGGCTCGTCTTCGAGTGCGTCATAAGGAAGAGGGGTCGCGTGCCTGCTGCTGACTCCTGCCTGGTGAAGCGCATAGCTGGGCCTGGTCTGCACCACCACTACTGCTACCAGGTAAGGCGTGTGCAGGTGGTCGTGGCCTGGTCTGTACCGCTGCTGATGCTGGAGGTGTACAATGTCCACCCCTTTGTTCCCAGCGAGATGTATATAGTTACTATTTTTCTATGGGGTTATCTGCTAGCAAATCATTCATTTTTTTCTTCGATTAATGCGCTCTTCAAGCTATTCATTCCTGTGTTTGTAATCGTATTCGCTTAATCTTCGCGGCTTTTGCCTAGCACGTCGTTTGTATCGTTTCAATTTTAGAAAAAGACTCTTTAGACCTTTGTTCTTTCGTTCTTAGCTGTAGGTTTCCATTGGTGTGTTGGTTATGAATTTCGGTGCCAGTATACTGTAGGCACGGCATGTAGCCTACCTTGTTCGTAGGCTTAATACTTGAGCTTGTAAATTAACTTAGGCGCTTATACTAGTTTACCGAACCCAGCGTGACCTGATCTCAACCAGCTTTGCATAACACACCCTGTGAGGCAGGCCCCATACTATACCAGCACCAGCTGATCTGTATTGAGCTCAACGAAGTGTTTTGAACGCAGGTGAGCATGGAGCAGGCTTTGGCTGCCCTGGAGTCTCGCCTGGAGCAGGAGCTGCTGGCAGCGTACCAAGTCTCCATGGAGCAGCAGGTGGCGCAGCCCCTCCTTGCTTACGAGTGAGTTGTGTTTGTATGTATGTGTGTCTGGAGCTGCTGTGTATTGGTGAAGGTCCACTCGGCTGTCTATTGTTCGGCAGTATGTATTGCTCAGCGTCCGACTACGTTGCTGTGTTCCTTTCAGAAGGAAAAGTACACAGCTTGCAGAGTTTCAATGCGCGACAAGTTTTAAAAAATATCCTAATTTGTACGATTGAAACTTGGTAAGCATACTGACCTGATGGTCACCATAGTAGTACCTAATTCTTTCTGTAAACGCAGAGTTGTAGCTATTCACGAGGACACAACAGTGCATTCGGGCGCTGAGTACAGGGTATGGGGGCGTGAACCGTCGTTTAAGTCTTTGCTCTTAGGCCTCATATTTTGCCGCGCTCTTTTGGGTATCTTCGTCTTGAGCGCTCAAATAGTTATAGTCTAATGTCAATAGCTGTGAGTAACTGGTCCAGAACCTTTATCTTAGGCGTTAGTTTCACCCTCTGGATTTACCTCCTAATGTTGACCCTAACTCAGTTACGCTTGATGCCTAAATGTTGATACAAAGTAACGATCCCAACTCTCAAGATTTAACACTTGAACGAGGAGCTAAAAGATGTTTCCCTAAGAAAAACATACTTGAAAGATCCCAGTTGGGCTATTTGCGTGCTTAAGGGGTAAAGTTCGGGGCAAATTGGAGCTAATGGCATTAGGGTGCCTTAATTGCCATCTGAACCTGCAAGACGGTTCGACTGTCGAGTGCCCCACATGTTTTTGCTCTTGATGATGTGGGTGTTTTCGGTACCGCAGTCCATACATTAACAATTGAGCTGCGGGTTAGAGTGTGGTACAGTATTTGAGTCATATAATTGGGGGCGGTAATGACTGAGGAAATGTCCCACTCAGCGGAATGTGTACCTGCGTAGATCACTTGCTATGAAATGAAATTTGGGAGATCCGCAGGAGTAGCTACCTGCCTGTCGGTGGACTTGAGGGCGATAAAAGACTCCACGTCACTAACGAAGGGAGAAGTCGGGTTCACACCACAGTCATTTAATCCCCGTGCCTAGTGTAAACAATCGGAACATTTTGTTACACCCTTGTAAGCGCAACTGTGTTTGTCAAACGATTTGTTGTAATGTTGGCCGCCATATCGGCAGGCATTTGGCAAGTGTCGCTAGTGAAGTTATCGATAACTCATGCCAGTTGGAGTACGTTAACCGTCAAAAAGCTGTGATTCTTTCTCTTGTTTTTTGCAAGGAAGCAACAAGACATTGGAGCGCGTGACGGGCTCTGACGGCGTCGAAAGACTTGCGTGGACCCGGCCTTATGTAATCGAGCAGAATGTATGGCGCCCATTACAAGTGTCTGTACATCCGTCAATCGTAAAAATGAAGTGCCAAAGAAGTGATGAGATTCTTGTATTAGGCATTTAGGCCCACTTGTTATGACTTGATACTGTCACCTTTAGTTTCGTTATATAGCTACCTGGAATTTTAAAGAAAGAAATTTCGTGAGAAAATACAATTCGTAAAGCTCACGGTATCTCTTTGGAATTTCAAATGAGTTTGTTGTCAACTCTCTGCCAGCTAGTCGGAATGCGCAGCATATAAATGTTTCCCTTTTTTGCTGGTTACATTTTTCCTGAAAATTAAATTTTTAACCAGTTGTGCCGTATCTGATGAGACATCCATTGCAATAGAGTAACATTGTCCCGCGACAGTTAGTAAAATAATTAGTCTCATGTAGTAAAACAGAAGCTTATTAAGTTTGTGGTATGCTCGATTTGTAATGAAATACCAAGTAAACAGCTGATGAAAATGTTAATAAATTTTATTAGGTATACGGGCTAAGCAAGAAAATCAAAACAGACAGCAGAGCTGAAAGGTGAGTTGGAGCGGCTTGCCGTCATGAAGTGATGAAGCACTGACCACCATGAAGTGACCTTGCATTGGAAGCAGTGAAGTGATATAGCATCGGCAGCAGTAGCAATGGCGGCCATGCAGTAATGATAAAGCACTGGCCGCCATGAAGTGACGTAGTATTGACAGCAGTGGAGTGATGTAGCATTGGCAGCCGTCTGATGATCTAGCATTGCCATCCGGGAAATAATGTATCACTGGCAGCCCTGAAGTGATCATCTAGTATTGGCAGCTGTGAAGTGATATAGCATTGGCAGTCATAAAGTGATCTATTATTGGTAGCTGTGAAGTGGTTTAGCATTGGAAGCCATGAAGTGATGTAATGTAGGCCACCATGAAGTAATTTAACTCCGGCAGCCATGAAGTGATGTAACAGTAATCCAATATAGTGGAGGAAACTATGTAGTGATTTTACATAGTCATCCACTAAATCACGTATTGTAGACCACCAAGAAATTATTTTAGGCAACCATGAAGTGATTAAACATAGTACTAGTAGTCTAATCCCTTAAATCATGTAATGGAGGCAACCGTGATGAGATGTAGATACCAGAAGTGGCCTAATATTCCTAGGTAGTAATGTGAAATGGCAGGGTGCAGCTGTAGATGGTTCCAGTAATGGATTGTATCAGCATCAAAATGTCAGTTTGATGTCCTAAGACCTTTAATGGCTGTCCTTGTGTCTTTATCTCACGGTTAATTATGCATTTTTAGTTCATGGCTACCAATGTGGCTATGCCTCATTCAAATGAATGATGCCGCGTGTTCAATTATGATATAGTTTCGCTACATATTCGCTTATATTTTGCGTCGGTTTGAAGTTACATTCGTATCCCATATTCTTATAGCCTGATTTTGAGAGGAACAGACTATTTCCAAAATATTTATAGCCTGATAAACTGATAGAAGAGAAATTAGCACAGAACAATCAGTTGGGCTTAAAAATCAAAGATGGCGTCCGTGTTCTTACAACATTTCCAGGTTTTCTGTTTTTTTTTTGCTTAAACGAGAGTACAGTGATCTGTGAAGGCTGCAGAGGCTAAATTTACTATTTATAGGTTCTGTTCACTGGACTCGACTGACGCAACGTGTTCAGAAGGACATGCTTCGTCCTTCAGTCTCCCGCGTTTGCTGCAGCTGCTTCTATCAAATCAACGCGCCGCGTCCAGCAGTTTGACTGGACGTATTACGATGAAGGACGTATGAACACGGCCTAATATATTGCAGATATATCTCTCTTTGCAGTTATTGCACTTACAGCTCTTATTGCACTAACGCCGTAACTGCAGTAAATCCGGGCTCTACTCATAAGATGTTACCTCCGTCTTCGGGTCATCATCCATTCGTACCTACTTAGCTTTCTTCCATCTTCACACCTACTCCCACTCTTACGGATGATGCTTCGTATTGTTTTTTTGCGTTTCCTTACTTTGTTTCCATGTGTGCACATCCAGTTTTAGATCGCCCTTGTGCTCAGGCTCCATTTTATTTACGACCTTCCATATGTCCCTTCTTCTTTCTTGTAACACCGCGTCGTATCCAGGAAGCTTAAACTAACTTCTGATCTGGTCCGCTAATCCAAAGTTCTAGCGTCTCCTGTCGAACTTCTCCCTCAGCAACTTCCCCACTCCTCTTCCCTCGCGTCAAGCTTCTAAGTGACTGACAAGAGATGCCTTTTGTCTTGCGTACCTCATGTATTGGTCTGGCTACCGGAATTCTAGGACAGCGGAGACAGTTTTTTTTTACATGTGTGCTAAGATGTATGGTGTGGTGTCTGAATATGTAATTAGGATGCATCTAGGTAATATCAGTCAGAGCCATTCTATCGTGCAGTATTAAAGAAATATACCTGTAAAACGTAGGATTTCGAAGTCTGATCGACAAAGTCCGACTTTGACTCTTGACTTTTCCCGGTTTATGGCTCCTACTCTTAGGGCTCCCAAAAGTTACCTGCTTACTCTACTCTTTTTTTTTTCTACTTGAGGAAATGCGTCAATTTCACCAACTACGATTCCTGGACCCCAAAAATTTATGGTTCTGCAAGCCTGATATGAAGGAACTCCCCTGTTGACTAATATCACTGCACAGAGAGTTCGCACGCACGCTCTTCGGACCGTTCAGCGGCGGCTGCAGCACCACAGGCGGGGCGTATGAGCGCGTGCTGAGGGAGGCCAAGGATCTGCAGCGGGTGCTGCACGAGAAGGTCGACACCAGGAAGAAGGAACTGCAGCTCGGACTTCACGCAGAAATTAGGTGAGTGGTGCTGTTGGTTCAGTTGGCCCCATGCTGTAAGAATTCGCCCCTCGGTGTCCAGGCACGGCTAAATCCAGGTGGACCTCTGAGCAAGCGTAAGACGCTGCATAGAGCACCACTGCGAAAAATTATTCAGGGCCGACTTGAACACTTGCAGCCCACCACAGATCGGCTGTGAATTCTATCCCCCTGCAGGTTAGAGTTTAAAGTACCTACCCTACTCAACAGACGAGCTTGGCACCTTACAGTCCCCAGTGTAGAGGGATGGGCCTCTGCCACAGCCCGTGTGTTTCTCCTAAAGATTTTGCCATGTTTGATGCTTATCATTTTTGTGGCCTTCATTAGCTGTCGCCAGTTGTTTTAACGTAAGTGCAAAGAATTTAGGTATAATAGAGAAAAAATTATTCATCTATATTTGAGATAATTCATTCTTTTACTTCTTTACTAAGTATATTAAACTTTGGTTTGCCGTTTTTACGTTAATAATGAGTAATAATCTTGTTACAACTGCCGTGCACATAGAGATTCTTGATGAAATGGTTGATTTATTTAGTATTGCATTTTGCGATTTTCACTCCGTACCGTAACATTGCTACTTTTGAACAGCTTCATCCAGATGGCGTCTACCATCTTATTGATGGATAGAATATATTTTCTTGAATTGAATTTTCTTTATCCTATTTCACTGTGAATACTAAAGCACCTTGAATCATTTTCTTACACTTTTGAAGTTCAGTGATGGTTGAAGGGTATCGTAGGTATGCTTGGCTATTTACATATGTTCATTTTTATTTTGGTGGTCGCACTCATGCCGTCAACTGAGTAAGCTCCTCTCGTTCACTCTTCAATAGCTATGTGGTCAGATACCCCCGCTCCGTTTCAGAACACGTTTGAAGCTCACTACGCGGGAGCTGAAGGTAACACTGAAGCAGGCGACGGTGATGCTGGAGCAGTTCTACCCCTCTACCCTGTTCCCTTTGATAATTGCTCCCCCGCGTCCGCCTGTGCCGTCCTCAGAGCAGCAGAGTCGCATCGACAGCGGCATATCCACCGTCGGGGACATCGAAGAGGACGCTGGTAGTCGGGGCAGCCTGAGCGGTGTTAGCCGTGAGGCTCAGAGACACAGAGGAGCTCTGCCTTCGTCAGGAGCATTCAACAGCCTCAGTTTAGCGGGGCACGGCAAGAACTTAGCGAGCTCCAGTGGCGCTGCCGGCGGTTCTTCTGCTGCGGGTGGTAGGTTAGCTCGAGGTCGCAGTGAGGACTCAGCCAGAATGCTGCGGGACGCCTATAGTCCTGACGCTGATGGTTCCTCCCAGCCGGCCTCGGGGCCGAGATTGGAGCGCCATGCCATCAGTTTTGAGGGCAACGGGGGAGGCTCTGCGGTGTTGGGCAACAGCCCGTCTCGGGGGTACAGCGAGGAGCGGCTGTTGGAAGAAAGCAGGGAGGTGCTGTTGGCTCCTGCAGATCGAGTGGAGCGCTGTGGGTCGCTAGGGCGGCGCGTGTCGTCGCAACAGAGTGGCATGACGCCCGTCGACAGCAGTAGCCGCAGAGCCGGCGGCCGGTTCTCGTCAGAAGAAGCCTGGTGGGACAGTCGAGGTTTGCAGCCCGGGGACTACGCATCACTCACTGCGCTGCTATTTACTGAAATCTTTAGTGCTGATTTCCTCACCCCGATGGATGACGAAGATACCGCGTTTCAAATCGAGTCTTCTGGAGTCAATCTGTCTCGATATACAGAGCTGCTGCAGAGGTGCCCTGACCGCCCAGACCTCGACCCTCTGCTAACTGTGCACATTCCGCGCGGTCACGCCATACACGTCGCCCCGCCCTACCTGGACCTGTCTTGCTTCACACCCCTCACTCGCCACGCCTCCTCCCACCCGCTCCATCCCAAGGGTACCAAAGCGGCCCTCTGGGGCACCAGTATAGCAGAGCGCCTGTCCCTTAGGGCACATCCTCATCGCTCACCTGCAGTTAATCGAAGTAAGAACTTGCGCTACCCGACAGTACATACCAAAATTGTCACTTAAATGATCCAATCATTCATTGCTGTAATGAGAAACATACGGAAAGATTAGTACCTGAGTAATTTATATTAAAAATGTATTTTTCTCTGCGTATTTTGCTTCTTTCTCATTTAACACTTTACTTGAGGTCTTCTTTCCTTTCTTCCATATCGTACCTTAATTACTCGTCTATTTCGTGTAGCTTCCATACAAGAGTTTCCTCTTCTTATTCACGCGCACTGCGTCACTTACTTTTGCTCTCTTATAAAGCTGTAGCAGCTCGTTGCGGCTTGTGAGACTCTTACCGAGGCATTTTCAAACAGGCCTGTAGTAGTGTGATCTCATGGCTAAGTGTAAATTACTTACCAACCATATGTGCAGGCGCCGCCAGCAGCTGCGGAGGCAGCGGTGTGGACACAGGCAGCGGGTTCGACAGTCCCCTGATGATCCCACCTCCCGTGCCGCACCCTGCCGTCATCGCTGTTATTATATACAACAGGGAGGCCAGCGAGCCTCTGCAGCTCACCTGCCCCGACACTCGATATGTGAGTCGCGCCCCCACTGCTGGCACCTCATAATTATAGGCAGCAGCTCCATGTGCCTAGAAGAGTAGCGGTGCAATCTGGGGACTCGATGCAATTAGAGGGACTGCAGCAGACACTGCAATGTAATGTCAGCATATCGGGTAACCAAACATGTTCGTGCAGTTTTTATAGTGAATTGGCTAACAAAAGACACACGAACTACCTGAGGTATCGGATATGTATCTTGCATTAGGCGAATTATGATCACATATGAAATGAAACACGAGTGTGTGAATGGTACACTGTGGTATTGTTAGTGTCTTATATTAAGCGAACAATACTCACATATGGCATGGAATACGAGTGCCTGCCGAGCGCACACCTGTCTTGTTAGTGTCGTATGTCAGGCAAATTATGCTGACACATAAACCCATAGACTCTTTGAAGCTCAGTAACTCTTGGTATTTTTACCCTTTGCTTAGGAGTGTCTCTTCTTCAAGCAGAACACACGTGAAGCGAAACATTTCCTCGCATTCAGACGTCTGTTTCTTGTTCAAGTACTCCATACGAAGTTATTTAAATGCTTTTTAAGAACGCTCAACCTTGCAAAGAGCGTCTTCAGCTGGATCTCTCATAGAAGAAATCGTGTTGCCTCCAACTCTTTTCGTCTAGGTCTCTCGTCAGAAAATTCATCCGCGTGTTGCCTCCAAGCGCTGACGCCTGAAATTGTGTAACCACGCGTTGCTGCGTGAACTTGCCACTTGCCATGGTCCTTCGTGTGGCATTCAGCCTGAGCTGCCTCTGCTCTTGTTGCTCATTGAACGGCAGTTACCCTCCGGTGAAACCTCGCAACGACTCAGGCCAGCAGGTCTCATCCGAATCATATGGGATCTGTTTTTTTTACTTAACCATTCAAAAAACCTATGCTGTACATGCCCGTTATGCCACGTAGGTAATGCAATGCATATTAATAACTTGAAAAACATAGCATTTCCTCTACCAGACCGATGATGAAGTGAAATATGTTGCGGGAAGTTCATATTTTGGTCATATAGATCAAAAATCAGGTTTGGACGTAATGCTTTAAAGTTTTCAATTCCGATCATCGAAATGACCTTTCTATCATTTTTAGAGAACTGGAAGTATAGTTTGCATCGTAGCTTCGTGTGTCGTCAGTACGCTCTGGAGCACTGATCCTGTAACAAGCATATATTGGCAGTAGGAGCCTCTTCTTTCAGTCATATTTCCAACGACCGAAATCTCCTCTCACGGTCGTTGTTTAAATAAAGAACCACAAGTCGTTGGTAACCTCGCATCCTCGTGTGTGGCCGATACACTGAGAGGCGCTGGTGCCCTGTAGAGCGGCCCCTGACTGTGGTACCGTGAGCAGGTGCTGCGCAGCATGGAGGAGTGTGTGGGTGCTGACCGCGGCAGGGGGGACAGAAGCCGGCGACGGCCTCCGGGATCCCTGTGGTCCTCTGAGGAGACTACAGGCTCTTCTGAGTCTACGCCTCCCTCCTCACCTCCTTCCATTGATGAGAGGGCTTCCTATACCAGGTACGTGCCTCCTCTGCCCCTGTTGATGAGAGAGCTTCCTATACCAGGTACGTACCAGGTACCTGTTGATGAGAGGCCTTCCCATACCAGGTACGGGCCTCCTCTACCCCTGTTGATGAGAGAGCTTCCTATACCAGGTACGGGCCTCCTCTACCCCTGTTGATGAGAGGCCTTCCCATACCAGGTACGGGCCTCCTCTACCCCTGTTGATGAGAGAGCTTCCTATACCAGGTACGTGCCTCCTCTCCCCCTGTTGATGAGAGGCCTTCCCATACCAGGTACGGGCCTCCTCTACCCCTGTTGATGAGAGAGATTCCTATACCAGGTACGGGCCTCCTCTCCTCCTGTTGATGAGAGAGCTTCCTATACCAGGTACGGGCCTCCTCTCCTCCTGTTGATGAGAGAGCTTCCTATACCAGGTACGGGCCTCCTCTCCCCCTGTTGATGAGAGGGCTTCCTATACCAGGTACGGGCCTCCTCTCCTCCTGTTGATGAGAGAGCTTCCTATACCAGGTACGGGCCTCCTCTCCTCCTGTTAATGAGAGGGCTTCCTATACCAGGTACGGGATTCCTCTCCCCCTGTTGATGAGCGGACTTTTGATACCAAAGAAGTCCTTACAATAAGTTATTCTTAATATTCTCATTTTGGTTTATTGACGCTTCTAGTTTTTTACCTGATTTACTGCATATCGCTTCTGTGTCCTCTCAGTGGATCACATTAGATGCCATCTGGCGGGTGGGTGGCAGAAACTAGGATACTAGGTAGCTACTGATTCTAATCATTACCTTTGTATTGCTTCCTACAGATGTCCGGACGGTGGCTCCCGCTCTGCTACGCTGCCGCTCTCCGACGTGCTGCAGTCTTCCTCCATCAGCGGGTATTGTTTTGTTCTTACGTGTGTTGGGGTCAGGGGTCCTCCCGTCAGCGGGTAGCTATTGGTTTTTGTTCTTACCTGTGTTGGGCTCAGGGGTCCCCCATCAGCGGGTATTGTCTTGTTCTTACCTGTGTTGGGTTCAGGGTTGCAAGGGGGGGGTATAATGCCTGTGTGGCACGCCCCGCACCCCAGCTTATGAGCCCACGTCCAGTGCGCACGTCGCGGTCCGATTACACACAGTCGGTAGCGTATCCAAAATACCCTGGAAAATACTTGAGCTGAATGACGTGCGAACTCAACGTCCACTCATCAGTTGATTGTGCAGATCCTTAGTGTGACTCTGGCGTAGGGAGTCGAGGTTTGTGGGTGCTTAGTGTCGGAGTCGGTGCTGATATCCTCATGAGTAAGTGTTGCTAAAAAG
>LQNS02278143.1:11161438-11173491 GCA_001587735.2 Parhyale hawaiensis | reverse complement strand
ATGGAGTCTCACTGTCTGAGTTCGCTTGCAGTGCACTGGTGGATCCGTGTTCGGCCGCGTAGATCCACGAGCGTTCAGACATCCTGAAATTGCCTAATCCTAACGAAATTCTTACCTGCTTCAGTGGTTTTCCTGCTCTAGCAATATTTTAGGACGTAGAATTCTAGTAGGAAAGTAACCCAACCTGGTATCGAGGGGGCCACAGCTGCATTTAGGTCCTGCCCACCCCTTCCCACCCGGGATTATCGTTTGCATGATATTAGTAATGTGGGGTTTGATGCTGTGAAAACGCGTGTTTTATGTATTTATTTTTATGCTCCCTAACTATTAGATGCATATTTCTCTTACGTTGGCAATCTTGTTGTTACCGTAGGAATTAACACTAGCACATGGCATACATGTAGACAGCACACAGTACACTGTACTTTGAATGCGAGGTTTAAGTGAAGTTTCTCATATCAACTTTTGAAAGACTGAGACTAAGCCACGACCCCGCTGCCTGTGCTGCATTTGCTACCCGCTTTTTAATTTAATCGGTCGCTGACGTGAATAACTTTGTCCTAAGTATTGGACCTGTTGCTAACCTTAGCATATTTTGTCTTTGATGCGTCGGCTGTGCAGCGAAGGCCCAAAGAAACATAAAGTAAGAGAGAAAATTATTTGAAATCTGTGCTTGCTTTTCGACCATATTATGCCAAGGTTGAAATTATTGTGAAGGTTCGATTAAATTTAATGGTAGTTTTATGGCGAAAACCGATGCTTGCTGTAGAACTAATATTTTGTTTTCGATTGTTCTCTGCTTGTGCGGTACAACATCCATGTTGTGATGATTATTTATTACAGTCTCCTACAGTCCTTTCTTAGGCCTCTCTACTGTCAAAATAATATTATGATTTTAATTGATGATTTACTGTCTATGTCCTCTACTTCGAATGCAGCGCGACAATTCTGTTCGTAGCAGTTCGTGCAGTCCAGTATTGCAAAACTGATGTTTTACAGTCTACTTCTTTCTCTTGCTGAAGGCGCTAAAGAAATCCCTCGAGCTGTCTTTTGGCGCCTGGTGTGGTCGCGCGCTGGACAACAGTTGAGGTCGTACCGTAAAGGCGAGTCGAGCTCCCTGCACTTAAATGAAGGAACTTCCTCTGAAACGTCATAGGTGGCTTTGTTTTGGTCACGTGCGACAGTACACCGTTCATGTGTTCTCATTTTTTGTGCCGACAGTTGCGCGCATAGTTCCTCACAGGGCAGTTGCGATCACGGACCGCTCTGCGCCCAACTGTCCCGCACGCAACTGCCAGGGTACCCCGCTCTTCGCTGTGATTGGACGGGCGTGCCTGACCGTAGATCGCCGGCTGTGTGTACAGCTGCGGTGGAGCTTGTTTACAGGAGCGCCACGCGTTTGCTCCTTATGCCGGGACAACACTAGGCATTTGCACTGACAACTTGATGCAAGGATGCGAGACTCGGACGTCATTTATGCCACGGTGTCCATGATACCGATTTCTAATATAAAAACGGCCTGCGAGCTGCTCTTCCTAGCCACCAGTTGGCGTAGAAACTCATATGTTGCCCCGGCATTAGAAAACTTGTTCACATCGGCGAGCTGTGATGGTTGACATGAAATGAGCTGTTTATTTTAAAAGAGCTCGGATTGTTTCAAGGAAACTTGTGTTTGTTTCGCGGAGACTTGCGTTTGTTTTTCAAGCAGAATTGTGATCGTTTCAATGAGAGTTGTGCTTGCTTCATCGGAAGTTGTGTTTGTTACCATGAAATTTGTATTCGTTTCAAACAGAATTAACGTTCTTGACAGAAGGGGTGCAAATATTTTTTTTAGCGTTCGCTCGTGAGTCACTCAATTTTTAATAGGAGTCTGTATAGTTTTTAGATTCATTTTAGTAGTTGACGTGTTTTTAAAGTACCATTACGAATTTTTGTATTATTGCAGCGTTTCTAACATTTGATATTCACATTTTTTAATACTCTTTAAATTAATGTTATATTAAACAAAAATAGTATTTCTTTCATAAGCTTAGTACTTTTATGATAAGTTTATGACTTTAAAATCCTGATGTGATTTTTGGGTTGTCCTTGCGCACCAAGTGTTTGCTCAGACCAGTTTGGTTACTTTTGCCGTGTGTGGAACGCGTCGATTGGGACAGTTCCATCAAAATAAGCTAATCTCGTTGGCTTCAAATTGTCCTGAACTGCAGTCATGAGCGCAGGTTTTGCCACTTTAGGTCAAGTTTCACGGCATTAAAGCCAGGCCTGCTACCTTTCTGATGGCCTGCGGATTGAGTTTGGTTCCTTTTCTGTATTATTTTATCGTGTAGTTTGGGCGTCTTTTCCAAAACGAATGTGATGTTCCTGATGAATCAATGAGACATCGTATGTCAATAGAAACGTGGAATCCTTGCATCAAGCTGAGGACAGAAATTGAGTCAGGAAGAGAAAGAACAGAGTAGAGTATCATCAATATGAGTAAGAACGCCTACCCAACGGTACTCGGGTTGTAGTTAGGTCCTGAAACTCTATAAAGGTTAAGTCGACGTGGCTGCTCTCATCAATTGGGAAATTGACTGCACGGGGTTGGACTGCAAATGAATGCTGCCTGATTTTAGAGGAGAGTACGGCTGCAGTCAACCACAGTTCGTAAGAGGTTGAGGGCTCATGTGACAGCTGTAACCTCCCGACTGCTCCCAGTTTTGGACAAGGTCAGTACCCCCGCAGTATGTAGAGTGGGATATGCCAGAAGTGCTATCAAATATCACAAAAATTCACGTGCCTGGAACTAGTGGGTTGAACTCGTGAATTACAGCAACCAAGTACAGCATTCAAACTGCTCATGACTTACGAAAATGAAGACTGCGCTCTCGACTGAAGTTCCTGAATAGGTAGTGCTAGTGAGATTAGTGTACCTCGATAGAACTGTCCCAGCCGCTTGTCCTGCAATGGAAGAACTGCGTTGGGTGAAATTTCCTTTAACGCTTTGAATCTTTTCAACTTCACGAAACTGCTGTTGCTATCTCGGCTTGCTGGACTACGCCATCTTTTCTACTGTCGTCATCACGTATATCGCTTCGCTGTGGGGTCGCGTTGCTGTGTGTTCTGGCGGACAATTTCTCAATGTGGCAAAATTCCTACACTGTTGCAATTGTTTGCTACTTTCAGGTGTGTTTTTTTCTATCGCATTAGTTAAACTTTGGATTGCTGGGAAGTGAACAGGCCGCGTTTTCGACACCATATGGACACGAGTGCTGTCAGACGCCCGAGCAGCTTTAAGGTGAATTTTCGTCCATTGAATTCAGTCAAAAGCGTACAAGATAATGAAATATCAAGTTATTCCACTGGGGTGAGACTTCTTCATTTGTAAGCTTGTTCTTAAGGTGGTCGCACCCACCACAGTTCTGATTCTGAGGTTGAATTTGTCAGTATTGAAATGGTCGCAGGCATCATTGCATCTGGTGTGGCCCTTGTTCCATCTCAGATTATGGTCGACACGTATAACGAGGCTCGCCGCATCTGGCTGCGGTCCTGATAGTGTTTCTTGTTAGCCGGTTGGTTTGTCGCAGCGCTCATCGCACCAGGGCGGCACCTTATTTTAAGTGCATGTTGGTACACTGTGTGCTATCGTGTCGTTTACATGTCAGTCGCAACGTTTGGTGCGGCGCTGTTGGGTCGCCGCACCGCAGTTACTTTGCTCTCGGTTGCTTTCTTACAGATCCACGTGAATATTTTCCCCGACTCTTTAAGGCTCACCTTGAAAAGTTTTACAAAAACCAGCACTAGTGAAAGACCCCGCACGGGCTTTCGCGCCTTATTGGGTTAAAAAAAATCGTTACTTTTTCGATAGCTTTAAGCAACTAGCGCTCAATGAGATTTATATAATATTATTCTATTTTATTCTTACTCTAAAATATTCTATTTTTGTTGCATATCCAAAGGCAAAATAAACCTGTTGTGGTAATGGCGTAGTAAAAAGATAAGTATGCTCAAGTGTTGCCAAAGGGAGACCCACCGTTGTCGGTCTCCATGCCGGTTTGAATTGTGTACAAGAGAGCCGTAGAATGTTGAGGTGTCTTCTGTTCGCTCACTGCTGTTACGCTAACTTCATCAGCTTAGCGTTAACTTGTACGGGACTTTAATTTTTTGAGCGTTTAACTCGCTTCTGTGGTAGAGTTTGATGCAGGCGTTGGTCTTGAACCGATTACGCTCGAGTAGCGAATCTCGTGCCCATAATTGAAATTTCCCGTACACGTTGCTGAGCAGACTGGCGTATCTCGATTGCATTGTGCGAATCCGACACGCCTCTAATCCCTGCCGATGAGTGTGCTCTACTTTAGCATCTTCGTTACTTTTACTTTCTTACTATTAGTTGAACTATTCCTCTGAGCCATGTACTGTACATAGTCTGTCCTGAGGTGTGGCGGTGAACGAGCGTGATATCCATTATTGTATATTTTCGTTTAGAAATAATAACCATAGTGCTGCTCACTCCCTCTGTTGTTTTGTGTGGGGGCTGGAGGCTGCTGCAGTGAGGGTGCGCTACGGTTCCGTGTCAGGATGTTTTTCATTCCCGTACCGAAGTTCGCAGGGGTGTAGTCTGACGGACCCTTTCCCTGTTGGAACATTTGTGGGCCTCACTCTTCTCAGGGCCTGTCCCGAGGGCCTTTTCCGCTGGAGATGTTGGATGTGCGACTCGTCCCCCGTTGGTATTGGAGCCGAAGAGATGTTGCAGCTGTCCTTGCTGACGAAGTTAGTTTTCAGAGGTAGGTCGGTTCTCTATATTTTCCCTTCTGTTCCGCGAGATGAACTGTCAAATAGTGGCGCGCGATTCATCTGATGGAACTCCCATCTGCTCCTGAGGGAGGGACACGGAAGGGACCCTCCGCGTGAATGTTTCTTTCTTCTGTCTTCTTCTCTTTTCGTCTCTGTGTCATGCGCGATGTGGCTGCGCTAAAAGCAGTGCCGTCCGTATAGGGTTGGAGGTTGGAGATGCTTTGCGGCTTATTTCCTGCCAGTAGTAGCGCGCTGACTACTTAAGACAGTAGAACTTATTTGAATTCACATTGAACTTGAAACATTGCGGTAGAAGTGCTGAGAAAAAATACGCTGAGCATTCAGCACGATACCACTTAGTATTGCTGGGGTAGTAACCCTTCTTCTTCTTGTACTACTACGGTACTGTTCTAAAGAATGACTGCTGATATTTTTGTGCTAAGTTAACATCAGTAGACGCCCTGTCGTCCAATAACCATTTACCGGACGCTTGAAAAGCGCTTTTGTGAGATAATCATTACGATAGTGATCACATTTAGTCACTAGATCGAGAAAGTGTAAAAAATTGCCAATATTCGTGACACGGAACGGGATGCCGCCCCCACTCCAGTATCCGACCCACCACTCCTAGCGCTTACTAGGCACTGCGGTGGCGCAGGACATTATATGATAGGCATCATGGTGATTTACAATCACGCAAGTGGAGATACAAGTGAACAAGTCGCAGAGGTGACAAGGAAGTGTCGCGGGACGGACAGGCCACCGCGGGGCACAGTATTCAGTACATGATGCTAAGGCTCGCCTGCGGGCGAAATATTTCAGTTACGGACAATAAAATATTCGATCACAGTTGTGTTTCCTTGTCATGCTCTTCTCCTAGCTTTGAGGCAGGGGTTCCCGGAGTAGGGGAGCTATTGCCTTTGGGAGTGGTGAGAGGAAGTGGCGGAACTGAAACAAATTATAGAGAACATATGATTGTGTTAGATTCGTCCATCCTATGCTACAGGGAATAGTAACTACACAGACTATCGTAACATCTGCTAGGCCTTCCAGACACCTTTCCTTCGTGCCCACTTCGCTTCCTCCAAATACCCTGTCCTACCGATGATGCTTTTCTCTGTTCTTCATCTTTCCAGACTGCCCTCAGGGGCATATTGTGGCGGACCCTTTCCCCGCCACAATATGTTTGGGGATCACGCACCCAAGGGTCCCGAGTGCCTTCTCTGCAGGGATGTAGCATCTGGCCGCAGTTCCTGCTGACGACGTTAGTTTTGTAAAGTTAGGTAGGCTCTCAAACAATACTTCCCCTTCTGTTTCGGGAGGTGGGCTGTCGATCGAAGTGGCTGACCTATTCCCGCTAGACTTCTACTTTCTTGTATTTCGTTTCCTTCCCCTGTGAGGCGTAACTGAGCGACAGCGTTCAGCCGTGCCCGGGGGTTGGAGATGCTCAACTTGCGCCTTTTACCTGTCAGTAGCGCACTGACCACACTGAGACCTACCGGCAGAACAGCCGAGACTAAAATCATACTGTTAAATTTTGCACGGGATCAGCCGCGTGCTCGGACACCAATTTGTGTCCTTATCAAGCCGCGCTATATCCGTCACACGGTGACTTCGCGATCATTTTTGAAGATGATGATGAAAGCCAAAGCTCCAGACAAGCTAAACCTCGAAGGCATACTTCCTTCACCCGATCGAACACGCCAGTAATATGCCACCCCCGGGTTCACCCGATCGCCGCCACTCATAATGGCTACTCAACTCACGGCTGAAGCCCAGTTCGCACTGAGCGTCATGCAGCGCGTGGCCGAGCACGAGTTAGGACACTCTTCGAGATTTATTCCTGAATCTTATCTTTTCGTTTTTGACCTAGGAAATTTTCGCATTTCTCAAAAACGACAGATGTCTTTTACGCCTACGCCATCTGCAACCTCTACTTGAGCCATAGGCCTGCTTTTAATTAATATTATGAAAGCTACCATTGAAATCAATCAGTCACAGTGCGTACTATGACGACTGATGCCAGTTCGCTACAGTCATCTTGCAGTCGTGAAACCAACTGGTGGTGAGGTTAAGTACAAACCGCAATTTAATTAAGTTCCAATTTACAATCGAGCATTTTAGTTCTCATTTCTGAGAAACTGACATAAATTGGATTATTTTACACTTGGTGACTGGTGGTCATGGTCAGCTTCTCAAATCACTCACACGTTAGAAATAGCAATTTAGGACGCCTTCGATTGAGTCGTTAAAGCTAACCACACTCCACTTAACTTGTCCGAACCTGCAGACAGGTGCCCTGGCTTCGACCCGTTTATTCACGTTTCAGGCATTAACTCAAAATTGATCAAGTGTGAGACTTCAACGAACTCAATCTTAATTCGTAAAATGGAAATTTTAGTCGGTTCAACTTAATCGAGCTGTTTCTAAGAACTGTA
This sequence comes from Parhyale hawaiensis, assembly GCA_001587735.2. Taxonomy (NCBI): domain Eukaryota; kingdom Metazoa; phylum Arthropoda; class Malacostraca; order Amphipoda; family Hyalidae; genus Parhyale; species Parhyale hawaiensis. Next base: position 11,166,277 of record LQNS02278143.1, on the reverse strand, counting down.
ACACGATACAAAGTGACAAAGCCAAAGTTCCTGTCTGCAGGTCCGGACAAGGTGAGTGAAGTGAGTGACGACCCAATCGAAGGCGTCGTGAGAGATTCATATCTCATATATATCCATGTCTCTTGTTTCTCGAACGTTTTCCATGATCCCCTAAATTAAGTCAACTGCGGAGATCGAGGCAAAAATCCTGAGGAGAAGATGCCCTCGTGCTTGGTTAAGCGCTGCATGAGGCTTAGTGTGAACAGGGCTTGAATTTCCCTGGGGCCAGGGCTGATGACAAGTCCATTCACTAGACTGGGTTTAACATAGCCCAGGTGTTATTTGTTCGGGACTCGCTCTTTGCGGGATACGTTCTTTTTCCTCCGCTCTGTAAATATTCGTGAAATTAAGACTCACTCGAAAGGGCTGGAATTTATTTGCATGAAACAAGTTGAAATTTGAAACATTCAAAAGAAGTTCAACTTGTAGTCTATATTGCGTCCTGCACGAGGAAGTAAGAAATTATTCATGGTCTCCTTATATTATTTTTGTAATGATTTTGCGAAAAGAAATTATTTTTAAGGTAATTGGCGCTGCTCTGGGAAATAATGACTGGCCTCTCCGAAGCGCAATCGGTAGGTCTAACCCATGTTGCTTTCAGAATAATTTTTTTAGTATTTATTATTTTTACTCTCACAGGAAGATCCAATCTAAAATTACCAGCAAGGCCGAAGCCTGGCTGGCTGCAATTTTGTATTTCAATGATATATTGGAGGGTTTGACAGATTTCTGGAAATAGTACTGCAAAAAAAACTTATATGTAGCATTGTGCAGCTGTCAAAGTTGAGTGAGAGCGTCAAGTGCCACAAGAGCTCGCTTGCCTTGGTTGGCACTGGAGCCTAGCAACGTCCAATGTTATCGCACAGCACTTTGGCCTGCCGCTACCGCAGGAAGCTCACACAAGACTAGGCCTATACACTACACACTCGCCCTCGGCAAAAGGGTTAGAGCCTCAGCCTGCAGGCGACCGGCGCTGTGTGTTTGCAGTTGTTGTCCATCAGTCCGAGGGCCCACCCCCATCCAAGGGTGGCACAGTTGCCAGTATCGTCGGGCTGGGCGGGGACGATATTCTTACCGGGGTACCAGTCTACCTCCCCGCGGGGCCCGGGGCTCCTGCCGCTGTGCAACCACCGCCACTCTCCGTGCTCCTTTTGCACGCCCACCCACGGCCAGTTTGCTGCGAACAGGGAACGTCATTATATTATTGTGCTACTATAGCTATATGAATAAACTAGAGTACCCGCGCCGTCAAAAGTGACGGCGAGGAATTTGTGTTGACACCTCTTCACCGATCATACTTTCGTTACGCTAAAGCTCGGTGAACACGTGGCAACTTTCGTTGCCACAAAGCAACCCAAGTAACCGTTTACGTGACTATGGCACGGCTTCAGCTTGCACAAAATTTAACCCTGAAAAATTCACAAAAATTTTAGTCACTACTGCAATTTTTACACCATAGCAAGCGGCAATGGTGAACTTTCAATTATCACTCCTAAATATATTCAAGTTCTGTGCGTGCGTGAGTTCTAGTTGAGTTCGTCACCGTACTTGGTTGTGAGAGTGAAGTTCGATGCAGAATAATGTTATCAGGCTACAGTGCTGGATGGTGAAGGAACGTCCTAAAGATCTTCACGTTTGTTTACATCTTATTATACAAAACTTAGAGGATATGATCCAATAATAAGTAGCAAACATGCTACTTGATAGATGTAGACAACAAAGTACAAGGTCGACATCTGAATAAGTACTACAAGCAGAATGCAGTATACAAGTAAGGCTACCTACCGAATAAGCGGATTCTTCGATGCGCAAGCCCTTTAATATCTACCTATTGCCGGCTTCATATAGAACACCGATTGCTTTCGCTGGAATCGAGTCTGAAGTCTGCTGGTAAATTACTGTACGTTCATGAGATTAACAAATATCTCTGAAACTCTGGTTACAGGTTTTGACAGACAGCTTTTACTGTTAGAGGTTGCGGCCGGAAGGTCCCTAATCACTACGGAGATTAAACAAAGTATTATAATAATGATGATAATAATAATAATAAGGTCCCTAATAAACTTGACTGTCACTCAACAAGCAATCCTGGTAAACAAGCACATTCTGTACGGTGTCATATATGCCCTTTCAAGTTCTTTATCAGAGAGCTTCTGACCTGAAGACGGCGGCTACTTCCGCCAGACCTGAACTCACATGATAAAAAGAATGCGTCTATACATTTGAATGTTAAGGCTAACACATTGGAATGTTAAATGTGCGAAACGCATATATAACAATTATGAGCAGTTTAAGTCCACTAAGATAGATATTATTATAAGAATTAGCTCACGATGTTCATCATCGACTTTCTGCTGAAGTCACGGCCGCTAATGCGCAGTCGGATTAATTGAGTTAACCTCTAGGCTGCAGCGGCAACGAAAGTTGTTACGTGGCACCGGGCTTTATGCTTATGAAGTAAGCACTACACAGGAAAATTCAAATTATCGTAAGAGATGAGCGCCCTCTGTTGCATCTCAGTTGAGCAGTTTATTCCTTCATTTCCATAGATGGCATGCGAAAAGTATTTTTTCAGTTGATGATACAACTTGAGACTCTGAAATTTTAAGACTCAAGCGTAGAGCTGTGTCATCAAATGAAGAAAGAAAGTTGTTTAACATACTTGTTGCGCCGTTAAACATCACCTCGTTTTTGCCTAGGAGATCTTCCACTCAATTTGTGCTTCATGACCTGAGAGCAAATAAACTTTCTGTCTACGGACAAAAGAAACCCAAATTCCATGAGAGGGCTGAGAGAAGCTATAAATATCTTCACTATTTGGATTTCATCGTTGACAGAGAAAGAAGTGCAGTCAATTTTATTGATGATTCTCACTTTGGCCATCTTCTTCAACCTGGTCTATTTTTCACCCATTCGCCTCCACCAGAATGAAACAGAATTGCTAAAATCTCAATGAAGCTTATTTGTTACGTTTCTGTTCTCTTTAAACGTGACACGAAAGATACAAATATATAAACATACCCACGGTAACAGCAGTCTTGAGTGCTGAACTAAGGCAGCAGGGGTGCTAGGCTTGATGCCAAGTCAGGCATGCGAGCTCTTTGCGACGCTATGCACACTGGCTTACAGAGCTGCTGTGGGGGTACTTACCTTTCTCAGAGATGGAGAGGGTATAAGGTCAATGAACCTTTTGTTGATGACGCCGTAGCTCTTTGCAGCTCATGGTCTACTGCAGCGCACTTACTCCTCTAGGGCCAGGCCTTTATCTGCAGCTCGAACCAGTGCTTGTGGTATTCCCAGTTGAAGGCGCAGTCAAGTTGACTTTAACCTTACTGCCCGTGACCCATTGGGTCAACGTCACCTCAGTTCATTTACAGAAGATTACTGAGTCAGATTTGAGTGTTTGCAACAAACCCGTGAATTTTCAGAATTGTGACGTCACAATTGCGTCACGCTATTGTTGCAGCGAAAAATCTTTGGTATTTCCACAGTGGCGTGACGTAATATTAACGTCACAATTCTGAAGATGTCAAGGGTGTAGCGCATACACTCAAATCTGATATAACTTCTATAGTAAGTGAACTGTGCCGTCACTATGTACTTATCTTCTCTACTTCGAAGGAATCTATTTTCTCCTGCTCCATCTCCCCCTCTCATGGACACAGTAGCAGTAAATCTTAGCCATGAGAAGATATATACTACTGTAAGAGATCTCGGGAAGTAACTCGATTAGTGGCAGCAGCCTCGTCCATTTTTTTCATTCCATCTTCGAATCGAGAGTCGCAATAAAATAGTACAGCTTCTCTTCCTTGGTGCGCCTCTTTCGAAGCGTTATTCCCCGACCCTGCGCACAAAAAAAAAAGAAAGAAAGAAAACGTGTTCGGGGCACCCTGGGAGCGCAAAAGCCAACCTTGCTACTTTTATTCATTAATTGCAAGTGTATATAATGTTTGTTAGTGCTATGTTATATTGATGCCTCAATTTGCCCCTCCTCCCCCTAGATACTACGCCAGATATCCCCCTCCCCCTTTGTAGCTACACCACTAACCACAGTGAGCAGCGCATGCGCAGGATATCAGAGCAACATGCAGTGTTCCATACTGCTGAGCAAAGTCAAGCGACTTTCAAAATTACTTTATCCTTCGTTCCAGTTTTATGATATACAGCTAGTTTCTTTTTAGGTTTCAGTTATAGAACAACAGCTAAACGATAAACATGCATTCTAATAGACATTTTCAGTGGCGAGAGTTTGGCTTACTTTTTCACACCAAAAACGGCCATGCACAACTCTCAGGCGGACCAATTATAAAGACGGTTCTAACTACTCAGATCAGGTGGAATTGCAGAATTTGTACTGGATTCTGACATAATTATGTAGATATAAATTTATTTATTTATTTCGCTCTGAACATACATTTTTGCCGAAAGGCGGGTATACACCCTAGTCAAAAGAATGAGTTTCTACAGCTAACAATCCGAAACTTATGCTAAGCTTACGGGCAAGCACACCCTGTTTTATTATAACATGTAATGGCAGAAATTAACGATTTGAAGCTAAGTTATGGCTGCGTTAACTAATATTACGTTCAACTATTTTTACTTTGTTTATAATTGTAATACATCTATTTGAAAGTCGTTTCTACCTTCCTAAAAATTACAAGGTTACTGTACTTAGATTAGATTAAATAGGCGGCAGTAGACGAACCAATAGGCCCATTCCCAAAGAGACACCAGAGCATACGCCCCGGCACTCTATGAGCTATTGCCAGGACAGGAGAGAAGAGAGAGAGAAAAAAAGAG